>VYXF01001341.1:593659-605574 GCA_013397295.1 Polioptila caerulea
ACGGCTTCCAGCTGAACTCTGAAGACAAAAGCTTTTGAAGAAGAACAAGCCATCTTCTGATGTGCTGCATGCGAGACACTTGGGGCTTTAACAGCTACGTGAATTTACTTACTGAGAATTCCTAGCCATTGCTCAAGAACATAAAATACTACTGTCACTGAGTGCACAAACACCACAGAAAAGACATGAAGTTGTCCTCACAGGTATCCATGACTGCTGTACGACTGCATCCCCAATGTTGGCCTCTTGAGAAAAAGGCTCTTAATCAAGATGAAGAATCTAAAAGCTCCATAGCTTAGTAGCAAGAGCACGCTTCCACTGGGAACTATGTGCTTCAGTCCTGGAAAAAGGGCAGGTAACTGTATAAATATTTAAGACCTCAAGTTTCTAAAATGAGTTGCCATAAACGAGAGGCATCACTTTTTCTTCTCATTCTCAATTAAAAAGGAAAAACAAGAGAAAACAAAAATCAACCTGACTTTAACAGCTTCTGAATAAGTGAAAAAAAATTAAACTAGCCCCCTAGAGCAACTTGAAATTCTACACATACTTCCAGCTCCTAGATTTTCATACCATGAGTGAAATGAATCCATAGGTATTCAAATTTTAATTCAGAGCAGAGCAGATTTGAGGAATAATGAGAAGACAGACAAGAAGGGTAACTACAGACTACAATAAAATATTATAAAATACAAAACTCTGAAACTAGCATAACTGTACAGATCTTCAATTAATAGTAAAATTTTGAAATGTGCTAACTTCAGTGAATTAAGATACTCAAAGAGTTTTTAAACTTTATAGATATAAATTCACAAGTTTTATATAAACTATAAAAAGGACATATAACAAATCATTGCTTTTATATAAATTATCTTCTAGTTTTCATTTTCTCACGAGTTTACCTTTTTTTTTCCTTTTGGGACTTGAAGTCCAAATACACCATGAATTCCAGTATGTAACTGTTTCTTTCCTTGCGCTGTCATAAAATCAGTTTTTAGAAAATTACTTAGATCTAATTCATTATCACTTTTAATTCATTTATCTTAGTAATCTCTCATCACAAGACGAAGAAAAATGGAGTTAGGAAAACAGAGCTACTTTTTCACTTAGAACATGGAACTAGTGCTAGCCACAGCTGTAGAAGACAGATGGTTTTGCAGTGCAAAAAAAGTTCATATGACAGACATGACTACAGGAGAAATAGAGCGTATGATGACTACAGCAAAGTAAGCTTGAAAAGGCTGAGATCTTTAACTCAATTTTTGGACTCAAATAACAATACATTTTTTCTTCTTTTGGATATTGTCACTTCAGGTTTTTCCTTCACTTTTTCAGAGCAGCTTCAATACAATTATCACTTCACCCTGACCTACGTGTTAAAATGCTCAAAAGGTAAGCTTAAGATACACTGTTCTCTTTGCTTAACACACTCAAGTCACATTCAATAAACTGTATCTCAGAAGGAACATCTTATTGAAACCATTAAATAACTCAAACTATACATCTCCTCTTAACACATCACAAAGGGTTATAACAGGGAACATTAGTGACAAGTCTCAGAAGATTTTTACCTTCATTACACTTGTCACCTTCATCTGTTTCCCATTTCAAAGGGGTAAAATTAAACAGCTGTTTCATTTAAATGCTTGCAACCTTGTTTCTCTGAAGTGCTTGTAGGCATTGTGAAAGAAAACTGACTTCATATTTCAATTATCACCAGTCAGAGAAGAACAAAGCTTAGCGTTTGGTACTTTACGAAACACAGAACTGAACTGACTAATCTAGAAGCAAAGACCTTTTCCACAGCCCATATTTGCAGTGAAATGTGCATTTCCTCCCAGACCCTACTGCTACATTGAAGACAGAAGGATATATATATATAGGGAAACTCAAAATTCCCAACATCGACTGAATTTTTACAATCACTTTTCATTCTGAAATATCTGTGACTCCACACTGGCCAACTCTGCCAAACACAGGAACAAGCTAACTTCAACAGGGCTATTTTGATAAGTTCAGAAAAAAACAAATATTCAAATTTCTCTCAAAATTTATCACTCTGTGATACCAAATTGTTTAAAAGGTGAAAAAATATGGGAATTCTTGACTTAAGCTTTATTAAAAAATCAATCCAAATCCAAGTTCTGGCCTTAAAGATGGCCAAAACACCCTCCTTACTTCCAGAGAAGTATCTGACCCATTTCAGTGAGCCTGCAAAACAGCTGAACACTGAAGGAATTCCAGAGATTGGCCATGTAATTAGCACACACTAAGTATTCAGAGCAACTTGCCCTAGCACAGTAGTAGGAAAGAATTTTGGAGCACAGACCTCTGCTTATTTGCATTTCAATGTACTTTGCATCTCATTAGTAAACGAGCTATAAGAACAAGCAGACAGGGAAAAAAAAGGATAAACAACCATTTTTTAAAGAGGAATTCTGTATTTGCCATGCACAAAACTAAAACCAGAGTATTTTCTGAGCACTTCTATGAATTCTAGTGCTCCATACTTTTATATTGAAGTTAGACTTTACTGGGGACCTACCAAGCTTTCCCCCATATCAATTTTTTATTATGATTTGTAATAATCTCAAACTACTAATGAGCTGTACAGGAATTCCAGGGGGAACAGAATCAATATATTCACTGTATTTTTTAATCTACAAAAATGGTATAAAAACTGAAAATGAAAACTGAAAACTTCCTTTATAAAGAAGTCTAACTGCAACAGTTTTCCAGGAAGACAAATACATGGAGCATCATCTTGGCATTGACATTAAACTTGTCCCATCTTTTTCTCTTATTGCATAATTGCTATAGAAATTTACAATCTTTCTGCACAGTTACAAATTTCAACCACAAAATTCTGATGTCAGGATAGACCAACGAGGGTCAAGTTTTGATGTGGCTTTTCCTTTGTTTGTTGGTTGAGTTTCCCCAGTTGCAACTTTCTACCTATAAGCCAGGCAAGACGGCACCAGTGCCACAGTACTCATGATCAAAATCAAGCTGTGCAATCTGTGAAATGAGGGTGAGGATACATCCTCACCATACTCTATGAAAATGGAGTCAAAGGATTAAGAATCAGTAGTTTAACCAGGTTTAGGGAAATATTTATGAAGTACAATAAGTGGGGCTAAACATCCAACAAGTGCACAGATATGCAGCTCACTGCAGGGTGACAACCACTTCTGGTTTTCTCTGCTTTCAAGTCTTTGGTCACATATAAAGAATTCCATATATTTAAGAAATTACTTCTAAATTGCATAGCTTTAGAATATACCTTGTGAGATGTAAATTTCCATAAAAATAAAACGTACCAAATAAAACACACAATGAAAAGGAATGGTACCTACAACATTTTTCAATTTAAACTATTTACTCTCCACGGTGTTTCTACAAAACTCAGGTTTAGTCACAAGACAAAATACAGAATGAATGAAACAACAACTAACCTCATAAATAAAATAGACTTTGGCATTGACATAGATTCCCATGCGTACTACAGCGCGCACAGCAGCATTCATACCTGGGGAGAAAAAGCAAAATCACATTGTTACAGTCATCCAGCATTTTTTGTACACCAAAGATATTCAGTGTCTTGAAAATAAAGGGAACGTTAATTCATTCCCAAAGAAAGACAATGACCAGCATCCATTAAAACAGAAATTTGCTTAATGACAGTGCAAGCCCATGAGCATGAAGGGTTCAGAACTATTCTTTGTTACAATAATTATGTGAATGCCAGTGAGTGTGTTAATCAGAGACTAAATTGCTGCTGACTGCAAAATAGCATTGTAAAAGTTACAGCTACTGAACAATGAAGTAAATTAATTTTGCAATAATGGTTAGTTTTCAGTCTGAAATGCAAAACAATCAGCAATTTAAAATTTAGCTTTTTCAAATGAGAAATTATATTTGAACAGTTTTTTCTGGGATTTCAAATGTAACACAGACATATATACAGCATTTTGTGGAGAGCAGAGCCAAAGTTGACCTGGACAGATGCTCATTTAAAAATCACTTTTCATTCTGAAATATCTGTGACTCCACACTGGCCAACTCTGCCAAACACAGAACAAGCTAACTTCAACAGGGCTATTTTGATAAGTTCAGAAAAAAACAAATATTCAAATTTCTCTCAAAATTTATCACTCTGTGATACCAAATTGTTTAAAAGGTGAAAAAATATGGGAATTCTTGACTTAAGCTTTATTAAAAAATAAATTCTTTAGAATAAAATAACTTAAGAATAAAATAACTTTAGATAAAAGTAGCAGTAAATTAACATAAATAATTCTACATTGACTCATTTGACAGAAAGGTATCTAAATACCCCTTTGGTCCCAAAAATGCAAGCTGTGATTGGAATTCCCTGCTCACAGATATCTGATAGGTTACACTCCTGTAAAATCTTTCACTTAAGTCCCATGGTCAAACACTTAACCTCCTGAACAACAGTGGAAGTTCCACTGGTCCCTCTACACAGGCCAAATGAATTTCTCACTCATCCCTTCAGATACTGCACCACCTTACACAAAATTCAGGAACTTTCCAAAACTAATCAGCTAATTGCTTCCATATAACCAAAACAGACCTAAGAGATCACACAAAGCACGAAGAGAGAAGTAGTTAGGCTACACTGATAGTCTTGGCACATCAGTAAAAAAGGGATGCAAGAAGGATGACAGCCTGAAGTACCAGGCACCAATTCTCCAAATCTGGTGCATTTAATATCAAAACAGCCAAGTAGTAGGTAAGCTCTGCTGCTCCATATAGGTGTTAAGTGTTCACCTCTCTGCAAATATAAAAAGCTGGCAACTAAAATATATAAACAACACAGCAGGTCACAAAGATCTAATCCTACAGTATCTACCTTTACTGCAAAAAATACTGAGCTGTGAAAGTCAACCCATCTAAACAATCAGGCTGAGATTTTCTCAAAGATTCATTATTTAGGAACACACCAGAAAGCCCCTGAAGTTGCTCAACGTGAAAAAAAAAATAAAAAAATAGGCTTGCCAAAAGTAAAAAGTTGCTTTTGCTGTTTGTGTAGGAGTTCACAAGTAACTGTGTTTTCACGTAAGTTCTCTTTTAGGAAATTGTAGCAAGAACTCTTTCAGCCAGTCAGCCTTGTGGCAAAGCTGGAAAAAGTTTTCAAATGCCAAGACAGCTAAAAGCACAGCCTTAGAAAAAGACCTGGATGATGCCAAAGAAAGACTGAGAATCTCATCTGACAGCCTGCAATGAAAAGAAAGTTAGCATGATAAATCTCAGATTAAACAGAGAGAAGTTATCTCCCCAGTGAAAGTTTTCATAACAACATTAACACCCCTCGGAGACAAAGACTTTTAATTTTACCAAGCTGACAGTTCATCACAGCACTGCCATTTTCCACAAACAGGAACACTCAGCACAAGGTACTCCTTTCACCAAAGCCCACAGCTTGCTTCTATTAAAGCACATGTTGTGTGGGAGGCTTTTTTGTTGTTGTTGCTTGGTACAGAGGTATTTTGGCAGTTCTGTTTTGGCTTTTGGGTTTTTTTGGAGGGGGGTTGCTGTTGTTTTATTTGGTTTGTTTGTGGAAAGTTTGTATATGAATTCTTAGTACAGCCACGTACTTTCTTAGTGAATACCTTCCAGTTTCCACATTTCTTGCATGGAAAATAGGTAAAATTCACAATTTGCCTGCTCCATGAAAAGGCAAAAACCCAGAAAAAAAGTCCCTCAGATTACAGACAGACAGCATCGTCCCAGTACTACCACTGCAGCTTTGTAAGTTTATGTAGCCTACATTTTATTGTTATTTCGTGTTGTATATTTTATCTCCTTATACAGAAAAAGGACTTGGTTGTCTACTGGCAGGCTCCTCGCTTATATTTCAGAAGGGCTGAGGACTAAAAGATGATAGAATTTGATACCTACAAAATACAGTTAAAACATTGCAGCTTAAGACTTCTACAATTTGGCTGTCTAAATTGCAGTAATTCAAGAAAAAACACACAAAAATTTCATGAGGCCTCTGTAGGACTGTCTAATAAAATTTCATTATTTGTGAATTACTGTAATAACCGTGAAATGTTATTACTCATGCTTATTACTTTACAAGAGATTTACCAGGTTAACTGTGGATTTAGTCCTGAATAATAAATGCAGATTGATAAACAGGATTAGAATAGCAGCTTCAAAAGAAAGCCACAAGTAAAACCAGTATTTTTTTTTAATAATGTAAGAATTATTTAAAATGTTTCTGAATTACCACTTGCTTTTGCATTAAAGCCTTGGAAAGAGGGAAATATTTATTTTGCTCGTTTGGACTCAGCAAAGATTTAGTGAAATGCAACTACAACTACTTTCAGGGCTTTACATAACACCTGAATTAATTTAGAAGTTGATAATTTATTGTCCTTGATCTTGTCTATTCAATTGTCCTTAAAAGGAGCACTTGGTTTTCATAACAGGGTTACAAACAGTACTGCAGAAATATTTATACTATTTCAGAGGCTCTTTCTGCCTCCAAAAGAGTATCTGTCTCTTGTGCCTACATATGTACCACTGCAACAGAGGAGGTTCTACATGAGTTTGTGTTCAAGCCAAGTTTGCCTTACTCTAGTCAGCCTTTAAATAAATAACTGTAACATAACCCATTTAAATGCAAAATTAAAACTATGCATCTTGGACAAGCATCAAGAAATACTTAAGTACCACCAATTTTAAAGATAAACATTGGCTTTAACACAGGCTTAATGACTTAGCACATATGTTTCAGTGCTATCCTGAATAAAGACTCAGACTTAAAAGACTATATAGCAAAAATCACTAAGGAAAACATCTAAACATTAACAGAAAGACTTTATTCATATATATAAATAGTTATGTCAGTAAGAGCCTATAATCATCGAAAGAGAAGCAGTCAAATACAAGAACTGAACAAAAAACATCATTAAAAACACAACTTGAGTTTGTTGAGTTTTACTTTTTAATTACATTACAGATCTTATTGCATATAATCATAATAATTATTCTAGATATCTGAAGAAAACATTACACCATTTCCCTGAACACTAACAATGTATTAGATCAGAACATTCTACTGCACAAATATATACAATAGCAGAACATCTAGACGGCAAACTTTAAATCAAAATCTTATGAGACCAGTCTCAATCACTGAATCCACTAATTATAGAAGCAGCTTCTCAAAAATATTAAATGCATTAAAATAGCTACATCCATTAATAACTACATTCCTTAATTTTATATACAAACAGTACTTATAATATTGTATTTCTAGACACATATATATGTATTCCATATACATGTCTGTATGCACTATTCTTAGCAGGAAAAGGTGACTTTTGGGGGGGGCTAGAAGTCAAAATTTCCTTGTGACTATGTTCAAATTATGTAAGTGTTAACAAATAAACTCCAATTTGGATGACATAAGAGTGTGGGTTGTTTTAGTTTGTTTGTGGCTTTTTAAAAAAAAAAAAGTTATTTATTTATTTATTTTACCGTATTAGTTGAGAAGCTTATGGTGGAAAAAGAAATTTTGCTGCAAGGACGAGATCAATACATTTACACTACTATATTAAGTATGTTTTATGATGTTCCTCAGCCTGTAAAGCTTCCAGAGCAGAAATATGTAAATCTTTGCTTCCACAGTCATGGCCTGTGGTATTCCAAAACTCCAGAATCTAAAAGGCTTCTTTAGGGCTCTTTTTAAGCTGTTTTTAAACCCAGCATTTGCTGAAGGAGTTGAGCTTTTTCATTCGTTCAGTGCCAAGGTTCCTTCTTCCAACCTAAGTCACCAGGACAAGAGTTGTGTATCTACACCACTAACTAAGCCCTTGGAACGCTGGGAAGCCTGGAATGTTTTGAACATGGAGGCACTTAGCTCCTTACTTCAGCAGGATGGGCTATGATATTCCAGACCATTACACCCCTTACTTATGCTGTCCTCAACAGCGGATCTCTGAGTTTATCTGAAAAACAGCACGGTCCTATTCAATGACAACGAGCATGAGCCGCTCCTTCCCCCGGGGGGCACCATCACCCTCCGTCCTTCTCTTCCCGTCCTGGAATAGGCTCTCTGGAGGCTGTGGGAACCTCAGTGACCCACGGTGGCCAAAACTGTCTGTGGCAGCCACTGGCAACCCACAGAAAATTCAGCCAGTGTACTCAATGACCTGAAGCTGAACGGCCAGAGAATGCCACAAAGTGACAAGTGTGACTTATTAAACCCCATTTATCAAACCACCTTCCTGAGCTGCAACCAGAACAATTTAGAAATAGTCCAGAAACTGAAACAACCCATAAATATGGAGAATTGATTGTCAGAACTTCTTCTGCCTCTCAAGGTACTTGTGATTATGGTGGAAAGTACATTTTTAGTTTACAATTTAACAGCTGGCTAGCTGAAGTGATAGACTGTCAAGTTTTGTACTTATACATATTAAGTGTACTAAACAGAGATCTTTTTTCCTGTAAAACAGATCACTGATAAATTCTTTAATTCCACAAANAAATTAAAGAGTATTTGGAATCCCAAAAAAAAAAAAAAAAAAAAAAAGTCCAGTATGACACGTATACATTCTATAATCTTTAAAATTCTACAGGTAGAAAAACAAAAAAGAAAAATGAAACTTTCAAGGAAGTGGCACCAATGCAGGGAAGTAACCGAAAACTTAACATACCCTATAAATAGAAAGCCTTGTTTAATTTACATAATGCTACTTTTAAATTATAAGAAGTACAAATAACAGCAAAGGGAGTAATTTCACCTTAAAATAATTTCACGTATATTTTATTCTATGGTCAGACTTACAGTCCAATCTGAATCCTGGCACCTATAATTTTGTGTATAACAGGTGGGTTTTTACTCATTTTTTGTGAGTTTAGTTTGGATTACAGACACTTTGAAGACTTGCAGTGTCTGACAAATCTAAAACAGAACAAAAGAGAAGACTGGAACTTTTTTCCTAATACTGGAACTTTTTTCCTAATACTAGAACTTTTTTTCCTAATACTAGAACTTTTTTTCCTAATACTAGAACTTTTTTGCATACTTCTGAATCAGTAGCTTTGCCTAACCCACACTTTGCTTAAACAGATTATTTGCAAATAGCAGTAATAGCAGCATATTTCCTTCTGCGTGTACTTCAGGACTTCAGTCACACATTTGCACTCTGTCCTCCAAAGGGCAAATGACCTTGACAGGGCATGACTCATTCTGTCCCTTGTTTAACTCCTAACCCTCAAAGTGACTCGAGGTTACTTATTTTACACATCTCTGCTGTTACTAAGACAGTAAGGGGTATGGTCACACACTGTGTTGTGTGATTCAGGTGAAATGATCAAGTTCTAAAACGGGTTTATTTCATTGTTCTTCAAAGTCAGGACAACAATGCTGCCAATGAAACGGTTTGGAAGGCATCCAGCTTACTTTTTTTGGTCTTTGTGACAACCCCACCCCTTAGACAGCAACTTTCACAGGCTGTAACTTTGGAACCCTCCATGCTTCCCTGGCAATCTGCCGGAGGTAAAGTCTGGATGTTACCCGTGGGTTCTGCAAGTCCTTCCAATGCCTTAATTCACACAGTGCAGATTAATACTTTATAAAAGGAGATGCATCTGCTGCTGCATTATATAATCTCCAGCCACGCAGAAGCAAGTTGCAGGGCTCAGCCTCTTGCTGAGCACGCTACTGCTGCTTCAGGCACTGCCCTGCCACACTTTTAAATTAAAATGGCGATTTGTCCACAAGACCATGAAGACAGAGATGCTCTGATTCTCAGTTCCTCCTAGAATCATTTAGCAGTGGAATTGCTGTCACTGAGGGCAAACTGGATAAAACTTGAACAAGTGTAGCCCTAACGAGGGGTAAAAGAGAAGCCATTTAAACGCATCGATTTGTTTTTTTCTCCAGAACTGCAACATTTTCCTCCTCGATGGCAACAAATCCCTTTCATCCCGATTAGAGTTTCGGATAATCCTAGGTAAACCCGGGGGCTCCCCGTTATTCCTGCGGGCAGGGGGAGGGAGGATGCTTCTCCCAGCCCAGATGACGCAAAGAGGCGGAATCTGCAGCGACTCGCAGCGGATCACGTACACACCGGCGGAGGGAGGGAGGGAGAGCCGAGACACCGGTCCATGCAAGCTAGCACCGCATGGACGAGCCGGGAAACCCGGGCAAGAGGAGAGGGGAGGCTGCCCCGGCCGCGGGCTGATCCCGGCACGTCCCCGTGTAAAATCCGGGGAGAGACTGGTCCCTGAACCACAGAGCGCACGCAGAAAGGGAGAGGCTCCCACCCCCCATTCTCTTCACAAACGCGAATGAATGCCGCTTCTTCTTTAAGTGAAAGTTCTCTCGAGACACTCCCGGGGAAAAAAAAAGTAAAATCACCGTAAATTACGATAAGGTGCTAAAAGCAATTATCATTGAACAACTCTCCTGGTATAAGCAGAGCAAGAGTCCTCTCGAACTGCACGGAGCATGGCGTGTTTGAAATCTTAATTAACTGAAACTTCAAACTATTACCATAGAATCTCAGAATACGCCGAGTTAGAAAAGACCCGTCATGATTTTCTGGTAGGAAAGGGGAAACTAAAGCGTAGAAAAAAATGGATTCGTGACTAGGTATATTGTGATTAAGCCTCTTTTCTTTCCCATCCCTCTTAACGTCTGTAGGTCTTTTGTTCGCCGTGTCCTGTAGTAGCTACGACTTCCTCTACACTGAAGAGATTTAAGAAGGCGAGACACGTTTCTAACATACTCCTTCGGGGGGAGAGTAAACCACCATCTGAGCGTTCTAAACCACGGGCAGGAACATAAACGTGTTGCTGGTGCCAAAACGAAGTGAAAAGCAGATGAGGCGAGGGCTGGCAGAGCCCCAGCAGCGCAGCCAAGCCTCCCACCCGCCGTGCAGGGCGGCACGACCTCCTCCTCCCCCGCTCGCATCAGCCATCCCTCCTCATCCTCCACCATCTCTCCAGGGAACGAGACATCTTGGTAGTAGAAGTTACTGCAGCGTTTCTACCCTCTCCCTTGCCCAGCCTGGGGCAGAGGAAACGTGGCGAGGAAGGGAGAGGGGAAGAAGGGGTGAGGGGATGTTTGAACCTCAAGAGCCCGGGCCGTGCAAAAATTATTTATCTTTTAAATGCGCTTAGTAGGAAAGCCGGCTCGAAGGCCAGCACGGAAAGAGGAACCCGAGCACCACTGCAATCCCCTGTGAACCGCTCCCAGAGCCCTCCCTCCACTCCCTCCATGTGCCGCACTGTGGCTTCCCGACACCAGCCCTGAAGCAGCCCACGCTGCTCCCCTGGCCTCCCGCATGGGCGCTCCGCCAGCCGGGGAGGCCCTTCCTTCCCGCCCCTCACACCGCCCCCAAGGGGCTCCTCGCCCGCTCCTGCTGCTGCCCCACTCCCCACCGTGCCCCGCAGCTCCCCCGCGTTCTCCTTCCCCTCGTCCTCCCCGTGCTCCCGGAGTAAACGCCGTGAGCCGCTACCTTGGGCATCTCCGCCGCTGGTCAGCACCGCGATGGCCTTCCCGGCGCCCGAGAGGTTCTCGAAGAACTTGGGCTGGTGATCCATGGCGCTGCGGGAGCGGCACCGGCGGGCGAGGCGGAGCGCGGTCGCTGAGGCAGCCCCTGGCCGCCGCGGTCTGCCCCCGCTCCGCTGGACCGAGCGTTCGGCCTCTGCGGGAAAAGAGCCCGAGCAGCCCGGTGGAGGTGTGTGGTTACCGACAGGTAAGTCTCTGCAGAAAATCTGAGGGAAGGGGGCGACTGCAAAAGCCCGGGAAAAAAAACCAGAGAGAGCAGAGCGGCAGCCCGGAGCTGCTCTCCCCCGCCGCCCCCCGCTCTGCCCCGCCGCCGCGCCCTCCCCGCGCGCCGCTGACAGCGCGGCGGGCCCCGCCC
>VYXF01001341.1:605842-618635 GCA_013397295.1 Polioptila caerulea
ACGGCTCTGCCAGAGGCACGAGGGGGAAATCCGCCCCCAGCATGTCGGTTCCTCGCAGCTCCTTGCCTCCGGGACGGCTCGGGCTCGCTGGCCCGCCCCGGCTGCTGCTCGGAGGGCTCCGGCAGGGAGCGGAGAGCGCGGCTCCCGCTGGGAATGCAGGACAGACGGACAGCCGGCTCCTGCCGGCGGCTGGCAGGGTCCGTGTCAGGGGGCGGGCAGGGACACCCAGGGGCCCCGAGCTCTGTTCTTTCTCTTCTTGCCTCTCGCCTCGGTGTGTATTCCCGCTGAGGCTTCTCAGCGCCGCAGCGGGTGTCCTGGCGCCGGTAGGGAAATACTCTGTGAGCATTAGCGGCTGGGAGACAGAGTTTGGGTCAAAGAGAGCGACAGAGGCAAAGCTGTTGGGAGGAATCTGGGTACGAATCGCGGTCTTTCTGCCTTCCCTTTCATTCTCGTGTTACGCACTGCTGCTTTTGCTTGGGGAGTGGTTAGTACTAAGTGCTACTACTTAGGTGCACTATTAAACTCCCTGTATTGTAGCACCTAATTCTGTAATTTTCTTGATCATAGCAGCGTGCGTAGTCACAGAAACAGTAAAAGCACCGGGTTTTGGTAATTTAAGCAAATAAAACTGTATTACCCTATATACAGTTGCTTGTGGTACTTTGCAAAAGTAAAAGTATTTGCGGAATCGGGCCAATTTACTTGCACAAAATAAAGTAAGTCAGGGAGAGAGTCAGGAGCAGCATCAAAATGCTGATTAGAGTTTTGTATTTTAATTGCTGTATTAATTACTGGTTTTATTCAACGTCTTCATCACATCACAGACAACTCACATCGTAAAAATACACGTGCTCATCCTGTCAGCGTTCACACAGACACATGTGGAAGTACAGTCATTTGAGTAGTTCAGTCAAAATTACTCATAGGTAAGTGTTTGAAGCCATACCTGAAAATGGATATTTATTCCTAGCGTGTGGGCAGCTCACATTTCCAAATCTACACTGAGACTAAAATAAGTGTGATTTGATAACAGAAACGATCCACTGACAAATAGATTGCATACCATGAACATTAATGACTGCAGGGAATTTACTATATTCTTTCCTGAATCTGAAGAGAAGTCTTGAGTCACAGACTATAATGAAGGTGAGCTTCTGTTCTAGAAGTATGTAAACATCCATAAAACCACACTGTTTAAAATATTCTGGTTTGATTTGAAATCTCAATAGTTTATTTGAGAATAGCTCTGCAAAAGCTGAATGAAGGTCTTTGAGTGTTTCAAGACTTGATCCAAAACCTGTCAAATCGGGAATATCTTTTGCTAGTAGAAACCATTATGACTATTTTAGCATCGTGGACCAAGGACCATTGTCATCTCAGGAACACTTTGAGAAAGACAACAACTTCTCGTTGCTTGTGTTTGATTTGGTGCAGCCATTTCTAAAAAATGGCTGTTCACTGTAGCTAAAGCATTCACACTGTAGCATTCACTAAAGCATTCACACTGTCTGGAAGTAGACTTTGTCCCTCTTGCTTCCCAATACAACCTCAATGCTAAGGAGCTCCTATTTTCGGAAAGTTTTTTTTTCTTCAATTGCTCTATTGTATGCATAAACTTATAAGTGATTAATCTTTTCCCCCTCATATAACTAGGAACCTGACAATGATTTCACTGTTTTCATCATTTATTATAGCTACTCCTTCAGCAGAGCTGTCGGGGAAGAATTGTGTTTTGGCTGTGTCAATTTTTAGAGGAAGGAGGAGAGGAAAGGATGTGGAACTGTTTGTTCCTGAGGCTGTCTTGATAGATTTAAATATCTTTCAGCAATACAATTGCCTATAATCTTAAAAGGAGTGAGTGACTGCCTGGCTTAAGTGAAAATTGTTGGGGAAAACAGTGTTAGCCTTGTGGGATATTGTTAATGCAGCTAGGTATACATGTATAAATCATACTGACACTAAGAGAATAGGCCCTTTTGAGATATGCAAAGTGATAAACAGAAACTGCATACCTGAATAAAGCCTCAGCAGGTCATTTGCACACTACATTAGGTGCTATAATTGTCCTGTTACTGTAAGACTAAATGGAACCAGTTTACATGGAATAGGGAGAGGACAGGTGGGTTTGACTGTTCTGTGATACTGACCATTGCGGGTGGTCTGGTCCATCCTTTTCACATTGCCTTTTTGTTAGATAGCTCAAGCTTATCTGCCCATCCTTGAATCTTATCACTACTGGAAAAAATCCTGATTGACCCTTTGACATACTTTGGTTTGCCACCCACCTCCCCTTGCTGCACCAGCATCATTACAGGTGCTGCCTTAAGCCATACAACAGTTCATCTTCTGGGTGGAATACCAGAACTACATTTGACACAGCATTTTCCACTGAAGTCAGGATCCACTGGGAAGAACTAGTTATGCCCAAAGAGAATGAGATTACAGCATGAATACCAGAATGAATGGATTTCCAGCCAACTGAAACAGCTTTCTACAGCTAGACCTTTCTTGGGTGTGGATTCTCTGGCATCTGTGACACAAAAGCCCACACTTCCAAGTTTGTCTGCGGTGCTTGGAGGAGTTGTCTCTTCTGCTCAGCTGCCTTTTTTTCATGAGACTTATGAATCATAAAGACAAATAAATTCTGCTTATTCAAACTTTTAGTATTATTAAAAACAAGGCAGAGAACAGAAAATGAGATGGAAGGATTTATGGAAATTCTGGCACTTTAAAATTATGCACTCCAGTCATGGAATGCACAGATAAGCATGAAAAGACAGAATTAATGTCATTTAGGTATAATTTCTGAGCAGATGGTGTCAGTGATTTCTTCAAGAGAACTGTCTGCTTTCTTTCATAATACTCCCCTACTTCCCATACTATGATATTTCCTGGTCCTACATGTCAACTGTAGAAGATTTTTTATTGTTTTTTGTGAGGAATTGTAAGACATCACCCTACATTCATCATGAAGGAAAATCACGTATTGAACGTGAGGTATAACCTTTTCTTGAATATCAGATGGCTGTTGCTTTGAAGTTGCTGTAACTGATTCTTCAGTTGAAAGATTAGGTACAAATTTAAGGCATTGAGTAAATTCCCACTGAAATAAAACTACAAGACTTTTAAATGGTACTTACATCTTCTGTAAATCAAAAGCACAAATTTAATTCCTGTGTTTATTTAATTATAACTGTTCTTAATTAACAAAAAGACAATGAATACTGATTGAACAGTATTTCATTGAAGTAGTTTCTTCCACTGTGTTTTTATCTTGGAATCTAAATGTAAAACATGATAAATCAGCAGCAAATTAATTCCTAACCAAAACATTTTGAATGGGAATGTTGTTACACAGCTTTAAAACCAAACCCTATTGTTCAGCTTATAGAAGTCTTGAAGCCTCCAGGGTTTTATGGAAAATGTTCTAGTAGTAATGTGGAAAATACGTCACTGTGGTCTTTAGGCTTGATATTATTTCTTCTCTGGTAAATTTATGTATGATTTCCTAAATGACACATTTTTAATTTGTTCAGGTACAGGTTCATTATGTGTCCCTGTTTTTTCTTCCTCCTGTTGCCAGCTCCTAAATTTACTTCTTAGTGCTATCATCAAACAACATGCTATGTATGTCTAGGTTATCAAACTCTCAAACTTTGATTATTGGAAAAAAGCCAGCCAGGTTCTAAACCCCTAAAAACTCATCTTTCTGTGGTTTAATATAACCTGGAGTCTACTTCCTAAGGCCTTGGTCATTCTTCTTTGTCTTTTATTGGGTAGGAATATTCACAACTGAGCTAAATTCCACCCAAAATTATTGGAGACCAAAGAGAATCTGTGTTACTGTGAAAGATACATCATGTAAGGTATGCTCTTTTTTGAAAAACTGAGCCATGCTAGTCATACATGTATCATAATTACTCAGAGATTTTAAAAGTACTCAGCAACAGGAAAACAAACCTGCCTAACACTTCAATAAAAGGAAACATTCTGCTAATTAAACAATTAATCAACCAAACAATTGACTAAGCTATTTCTCCAGGCTTGGGGGAGAAGAATATGAAAGCCTTTCTCACCTAGAAAACTACCACAGTGAGCCATCATTTGGCGCCACAGGATAATTTGCAAACTTGCTGTACCATGAGCCACAAAAGGTGTATGCCTCATTGGGAAATGGGTAGGGCCATGGATACCTGTTCATAGCCTGCATTAAAAGGATATTAGATTACTCATGTTTTCTCAGAATGTGGTACTTCTGCAGCCTTCTCTTAAATAGTGCAAAAGAATTTGAGATATCATGGAAAATTCTAACTATTTGTGGGATAATTCTCAAATTATGTTTGTTTACTTTGATGGTCAGTATAAAAATATGAATAATAACCTTAGAATATTGTCCAAAATGCAGAACTTTCTTTTAGAATTTGCTCTAATTGATTATAGGTAGTATTATCCTTTTGTACAATACTTCTGAAGCAGAGAATCCTTAGAACAGCTTCACCAAAGTGTTTGAATGTCCCCATACAGAAAATGTCCTCCTGACTGGTGGACAGATTGTGGAGGAAGGCTTCAATGAACTTAATGTACTTGGGCAAGAATTATCTCCTAGAGCATCACTTCCTAGTCATGTGCTGAATTGTTAGACTATATGTATGTATACACATATGAGGTATGCACTGTGGAATTTTACATGGAGGTCACTTCTGTTGAAGAGTGAATGATATCAAGGAGTTCTGTGAAGATTTGTTATGCAGTATTCCTTGACAGAGTTTGGTTAGAATAATGTTTAGCCGCTTGTTTCCAAAAAGACACAAATACAGAACACATCAACTAAGTGCTTATGTGGACTGGGACCAAATGGATAATTTGGCTTGAAGCTTTCTCTGTTTCTTCCTGTAGCAGAATTGATGGAAATAACTGCAAGGGGAAAATTCTGAAAGAACTATCTGAGAGATAAAGAATATAGATGATTTATGCAACTTAGGAGCTTTGTGCTCAAGGAGACAGTAGTCTCTTCCCCTTTTTTATGACCTTGGGGATCATTTTTGTGTATAAATGAAAAACAACCAAAAAATCACAGGAATGTTTTTCTACTTAAAATTATGTACTCATTACTATATTTAAAAAAATACTACCATTAGTAATGATGTGATCTAATTAATTTGATTGGTTAGTGTAACTTCATTCCTAAATGTAAGCTCTGATGTTTTACAAACATCACAATGGTTGTTCCCTTCCACAAAGAATAGAATTTTACAGAGTTAACATGGCAGTATATAGTTGGTTACTGATATGATGAATTAAAAATGCAGTCCTCTCAAATATTTGTTTGTGCAGCAGTTCCCCAAATATTCAACAGTTCTCATGATATAGAAGATTTTTAGTTTATTTAAAATTAAACTGATTTTGATTTCTAATTTGCAATCCTTGTTTTGTAATAGATGAGAGTTAAATACCCGACCTTGCTGTCCATTGCAGTGTAAATACTCAATTTCCTACTTGCCAAATGGTTTTGCTGAAGTTTAAGAATTTATATTGCTTTTATTTGTACTGTTAAGCAATGGATTTGATATATATTTCTCCTTGGATTATTTTACCTTTGAGGATAGATTTCACTCTCTGCAATAGAGAATGTGCATGTTTTCTTTGCAGTTTTGTGCCTTGCCTGAAAACTGTAGCTCCAGTAATGCTTAAAATAACTTAAGTGTTTGTGGAGACCTCAGGCAGCCATTAGGGATAGACTGCTCAGATGGACAGAATGATACATGAGTGCAGATATTATTGTGGCCTTGGTCCTTCAAAGGCTCTTGTTCAGTGTGGTGTCTTCAGATTGAAAGAGGATTAAAATTGCCTAAGCCTAATGGAGACATTGATTTGAGGGGCAGTGAGGTGGAGGGAGAACATAATGCTGTAAATAGAATGTGTTCCAGAGTGTGCAGGACATTTTTGTCTCTTTCAAAAACTCTCTGGGGAGTACAGTGCCACAGAGTGGTGTTTACAGGACTGAGGATACAAAAAAGCAATTTTGGTACCAGAGCTGAGAGTGGGATCATCATTACATGCGTTAGCAGCCGGCAGGTTCTGAGATAGATTACAAATATCTAGAGAACACAATCAAGTAAGGGATTCCATCCAAATAATTAACATTTCAAGAGCAGTCTTTGCCTTCCTTTCTTCCTTCTTATCACCCATTTTCCTTTTCCCCTTGCTTTCACTACTTTCATCTTTCTGCCCACCTCTTTCCTCCTTTCTTCTTAAATTGAAGATAAGAATGACAGAACTTTTTTTCACTCCCATTGTTAGTTTTAATATAGTAAACTGCTACAATTTTCATACTCTTGCTCCTAAATATTTTTTATGACATTGATTCAGTATCATAACAGATGACAAAAAAATATGTAATGTTTCCCCTACAGAATTAAAAAAAATAACCTTTAATAACTGGCAGAGCCATTTCATTTGCAAGAAGCCAGTCTGGATGCCTTATGCAATGTGATCTATTTTCTTCCTGTGAGAGGAATTAATAACATCTCATTTCTCCTTGTCTGTGAAATTTAATAAATTATCAAAGATGTATTTAATATTGAATTCCTTGGAAAATTCATTTGTATGCATCCTTTGCACAGAGCAACACCAGAAAAAGTCTAATCTCACATTCTGTAGCACAACCCCCACCCTCGCCCTGAAAAAAAAGTCAAGTGCAAAAAGAAAACAACAAACCCAAACATATTGCTTATGCCAAAATCTACAGTTTAGAAATAGTTTGACAGGCATAACTGAGAATTTATGTGATATATTTAAACTATGGAACAGAGCTGAGTAAAAAGCCCAAACCAGATTGGTTTTGCTTTTATTTACAGAATTAATAAAGTTGTAAACTTCTGTGGAGTGTAGAATTGAAGAATTTAAGAGTTTGAGCTAGTGCTCAAACATATTAAATATCCATATACAAACATATTAAATATCTGGTTTCTTGGAATTTTGTTTTTCTTTTTTCTTTACTCACACATTAGTTCCTTGAATCCCCTTAGAATTTTAATGAAGAAAAATTTATTTATTTGATTGTTTTTGCAAGTGACCAAAGTCCTTTTAAAATACATTTAAGTAATGCCATTAGGGTCATTATGTGAAAATAGACAGCATATTGTGAGTAAATTGAACGGTGATTGTTTGGATCAGGCAGAGATGGAGCCCGTTTAATGTTTAATGTTTACAGTCAGTTTTCTTAGGCTGATCATCTCAGTTCCAGGAAGGCAGTGTTTCTTTGACACTGAGCACCTCCATTTGCTGCTGAGGCCAAATGCCTCACACAGCATCTTGTCCTTAGAATCTCGCTGTTGTAGGAAGGTTGGCACAGGTCTCCCATTGCATTCACAAGTGTCATGGTGTAGTTCTCTTCAAGTTTTTTTCATCCAGGGAATCAGAAGGTCCATGTGACTTGTCTCCTCCCCTGTGTCCCAGTGTAGGATGTACTTTGGAGTGTGGTATGGCATTTTCCATGGAAGGGAAGAATGTCAGTTACAGGGTGAAAACATCAGGTGATGCTTACATACATACATGGTTCCACTGCCAAGTGAGTTGCAGCTGGCCTGAAAATAATTTTAAGAAAGAACCAGTGTAGTTATAGAAACTTGGGCTCCTGTGAGGAAATTCTTACTGTGCAGCTGTCTGGGTGAACAGCATGAGTCAGGATTGTTATTAATGAGAAAAGAGGAAGCATTTCATAGCTGGCAGATTCAGACCCAAGGGGTACCTCTTTGTCCAGGGAAAAGAATTGTTAGAAGCATGAAGAGGCCAACATTACTGAAATTACAGGCATTTTCTTTGCAGGTGTTAGGGCCACAATGTCCCAAAAGCCATGCACTCTGACAAGAGGCATGACCTGACAGTGCATGCTGCTGTAGGTGATGTCATTAAAGAATGGGATTTTGCTACAGAGTTAGGCCAGTACTGAAAATCAAAGTGAATATAACTTGTGGAGTCGGTCTGGCAGCACGCAGCCAAGTCTGGAGCAGCAATCCCTTCGTTGGCACCCTTGAGCAATGTCAGTCAGCAAACACTTGGACAAAGAGCAATAACCATCCTTAAGAGGAAAGGTGTGGTGGAGGTGTTGGAGGGAGAGGCTGCTGAGCACAGGTCCTCCACACAGATCACACGAGGAGGGCAAATGGGAGATTTGTACTCTGTTCCTTTATCATGGAGCTATTCAGTTTTACAACCTTTTCAGCCTTGTCATGAGTTCACCTCACCAGGTCTGCAGCACAGTTTCCGCTCTGCTCCGAGTTAGGTCTTCAAAGTTAAACCTGATGAGATAGTGAGACAACAATCTTGAAGTAGTTTCCAAATTAAGTTTAAATAATTTTGCCACCTAGATATTGTACTTAAAAAAGAAGATTGCGTCTAGTTATTTCTTTCAGGACATGAGTGTTTAATAAGAAAATTTCTTTGACTAGAAACAACGAATTCAGACGTAAGAGAGTACCATATGACAATTAGTATTTTCATTATTTTATCTGTAATATTTAATGTTCACTAGCAATTTTACCTCTATTATCTGTAGTTCTTAAGAGGCAAAAGTTATACACCAAAAAAAAAAAAACAAAAAGGTCAGTGGTTAAAAAGCAGGAACAGGAGCATTCTTGTCAACAGGAGCAATAGTTCACTCTAGCCAACAACATTAACAGTTCTGTGACAAAAGAGAGGAAAGTCACAGATCACAGAATGGGTAAGGCTGGAATGTTATCTGGTCCAACCTCTCTGCTCAAGCAGGGCCATCCTAGAAAATGTTGTACAGGATTTTGCATCTAGATGGTTTTTGAAGTTTCCCCCATGCGAGTTTAGCAGTAGAGACATCGGGAGCCACATGTCCATTGAAGTTTCAAGGCTGAATATAGACAGAATTGTGAATCTGCTGAGCTGGACAAAGGCTAGGCATGTTCTTCTGTGCTTCTGCCCTTCTGGAGGGGAAGCTGGGGTTCCAGGTAAACTCTGTATTTCTGGTGAGATTTATGAACTTATGTCTTATGAACTCAGTTTGTTGATGATAGAATTATTTTCAGGACTCCATGCTTCAAGAAAAGCCTTACTTGGAAAACAATCTCAGCTCGACTTTGCTAGGTTTTTCTGATGTGTAGATTTGGAATATTCAGGGAAAATGCATGAAGCAGGAAACAAGATGGGATGAGAATATGAAAATATGGAAAGGAAAGAGCTTTAGCTGTAAAGTACAACTTCTTTATTGCAGTACTGCTGTTCCATTTGTCAGAAAAAGCATTGTCTGTGAACAGTTTCCATTAGAAAAAAATATTTTGGTATTCCAAGCTAGCTAAAGACAACAGGACTATTAAATTGTACTGGACTTGAGAGGTTTCAAGAAGAGGAAATTAGCAATGTTGCAGTATCACAGTGGATGAAGTAATAAAAGTAAATTGGAAAGAGCAACATGGTTGTTATAAAAACCTTAACATCTCTTTCTTTAAGCATTTCAGAATTATCTAAAGCAAATTAGACTTAGGATGATTACAGCAATGACGTTATCACGTGAAGAGTGTGTTGTTAACAAAGCCCAATAAAACAATATAAAATTATCCTTTCATCAAAGCACCATAAATTATTAGTGTTTTGATGAGCAGTGTGGACTGACTCATACGAGCTTAAGCTAAATGGAAGCTCTCTGCTACCATCAGGGATGAAGGAGAGTTCTCTGGAGTATAATTCAGAGCAGCTATTTTTTTCTTATTAGCTACAGATAGCTTCCCCAGCCTGGGACAGGCCTTGCTGTAGCAAGGTTTTTTCCTCTGGTATGTCTGAGTGAAGATCACATAAAAAGGCAATGTGGGGCTGCTTTCTTCTGATGTGGTTAGCCCAGATTAAACTGAAAGCTATGTATTCTCATTAAGGTCTAGAAGCTGGTTTATGGCACTCATTTCTTCTTGTTTTCAGCCATGAGTTCATGTTAAAAAGCTGATACACCACTGTTGTTGCCTAATCAGCTCAGTTATAGCTGAGTAAAATCAACTGTAAGCAGAATTTTTTTCCCATTTGTGACTTTGCCTTGTGCTGCTCTTCTTTGACCCTCTTGAGATGCCTTGGTGCAAATGGAGTGGATTAAAACTTCAAACATCACATAACTAGCGCATATTTGGGTTGTCATATGCTAATAGCATTAATTTGTCCATTTTTGCTTGTACTTGCTATTCTTGCCATTCCTGTATGCCTTCTCCTGGGTCAAGGACAGCTACAGGCTCTTACCATATCAGGTACAATAAAATATTCACGCTGAATCTGAGCAACAAACTTAAATGTGTTATGTGGTTCATGAAATTAATTAGTTCAGACTATAAGAAGGGTGCCATTAGACTTTTAATGATGTTGGTTGTCCGATATAGGCTAGGGAAGAGTTTAAAATGAAATTATATCACATGATATTGGGAAAAGCCTATGGAAATAAGAATCCAGGTGTGAAAACCTTCAAAGTCATCATGGATCTACACGTGTTGGAAAGAGTGACCACTCTCATCTCGTTCACAGGTTGGCATTAGAGACTCATCAGTCTGGTCTCAGTAAAAATGGTGTTTAATATAATACAGTATTGCTGGGCAATTTCCAGTACTGTACCTTAAAATATGTTCTTTACTTAAAAGATTGTGCTTGCCACATCTGAGGATATACACACTTGTAATTATCAAGGCTGCTGCTGAGGAATAAGGTTTTACAAGATGCTTTTAAGATGAAATCTTGAGTGTGAATACTCAACTGGTAAAATAAACTATATAAATTTTGATATTAAAAATTGCTCTATGCAGTTAAAATCATTTGCTGGACATAAGTAGTTGTGATAGAAAAGAGTGCTTTTAAATTTGTGCATGCTAGTGACTTCAAATGGAAGAAAAAAAAAAACCAACAACCTAGTCAATTCCAAAGATATTGTTTCATAGTGCATACTGTCTGCTTGCTTTATATTCAGAAATACTTTCATGTTGAAATACTTCATAAACATATGCTAAATAAGATAACATATATTTAATCCTGTATCTACAGCTTTCCAAGAAAAAATGTAGGCTGTTTAACATGGTAATTCTTTCATATTTTTATTTTTCTTCTTTTTAAAAATATTTTTCTTCCAGCCTTCCCTTTTCTCTCTCACTACAAAATTAGTGTTTTAGAAGATGCTAAATAGCTTCTGACTTTTTTCGCCAAAGCATAAAAACCTTTAGCAATTCTAATGCTGTTTTTCAGGAAAAATAAAAATGTGAATAAACCACTCATGCATCGTGAGTTTTTGAGTCATGTTAAATTTTTGTTGCATAAACCCAAGATTGCTGTTGTTCTGCTCTTCACAGCCTAAGTGAAGTACTGATGCTATGACCTCTAGCCTGTGTTTTGATCATGCTATGGCCAAGTGTTTCAAAGTTAGCTCAGGTGTTTTTGGACTACCCTCTGCTGTAGAGAGTTTTCCTCAGAATGGTTCCTAATGGAAGCCTTATAGCTGCTGGTCCAAACTTTCTGTCACTGTGGCATACAGAGTGGATTATGGCCACGACTTGTGATTGATGTCCTCAGACAGAAGATAACAGATGTCTTAGTTTCATATATTGCTCTAACTTTCCTGTAAATCTGTGAATACACAGAAAAATGTGTTCCTATGAAGAGAGCGCGGGTTGATTTATTCATTGAAGACCAAAGAAAGTTAGAAATTGCCAGCTTTTCCATCAGAAACTAAAGTGTCTGTCCTTGGCTGTTTGAAATGCACAGTGTCACTGCTAGATGCCTAAAAATTTCCTAATTCTAGTCACTTTTCCTCTGTGGCTGAAGGTTGAGCTAGATACTGTAAAAATGATGCATTCATCAAATGATTCATTAGCTGAAACTTGAAAGCCCAGTGCATCTCTTCTTTATTTTTCCAAAGTTGTTTTTGTCTCCTTATACTTTCTGCATTAAATATTTTAAATACTTTTTGTACTTTCCTATCTGATTAAAACAGGTTATGACCACTATTAAAATAAATATTCAGACATATGCATTAGAATAATAATCATACCCAAACTCAGTTTAAAAATGTCTACATGTAAAGGACTAAATCTATATATGTTTTAAATTGAACTAGAATCAAGGGAACACATTGGAAAGTGACAGTAAGACTTGATTATTACTATATTTTCTTTTTAAGTATTTAATGCTATCAGTAGATATGCTTGCACTGGCACTGTACCATTTATAATGGAAAGGCCAGATTCATATGAAAACAACACTAATATGTATCAATATCTGCCTTAGAAGATAATGAATGCAAAACACTCTCTCAGTTCAAAGATGTGGAAATTCTGTTCATTATTTTAATGTATTATTTGGCTTGGTGGAATTTATTCACTGAAGGGTTTTGATTCTTGTACTGATTTCTGTGTGACTTCAGAGGGTTATTTTTTCCATCTGGAACAGTGTCTGCACACTGCTTAAGTCTCAGCTGAGTGAACATCTTTCCAATTCAGATGATGCATGAACAGGGCAGTATAATGAATAGGTCATGAAGGAACACAGCTGTGTTTGTTGTTAAACTTGGTGACAAAGTGATGGTCCACAAGGGTTAATATTGATTAACTGGTTACTCTTGTATTTCTTTGTAAAACATAAAAGCTTGGGTGTGGAGAATATTGCTAAGTTAAAGTGCAGACCAAGGTCAGAATGTCCTTGGTGGGAGAGAAGTAAACAGGGGAAAGCCCCTCTGAACGAGATAACAAGGTGCAAGCACTCAGCTGTAGCTGCTAAGCAATCACAGCACTCAGCTGTAGCTACTAAG
>VYXF01001341.1:633516-689204 GCA_013397295.1 Polioptila caerulea
TTTTCCTTTTTTTTTTTTTTTTTTTTTTTTTTCTTTAACATGGTATTATAGGAAAATGCATCATCATGGCATTATATAAAGTCTGGTCTTAGAAATCTATGTCTGGATTTTCATATAACCTAGAAACTGGAAAGTATGAAATGTGTCTTTCCAAATAGTGCTTTCAATGAGTTTAAATTTCTAGTGCAATTTATTTTCATGGTTTTTAGAAGAGATATTTAAAATAACATTTAATTATTAGATATTTTTAAAGTTTTGTGATTTTTGTAGTTAATAACAGATACAATTTTCCCAAAATCCTATTTCACAGCATAAAGTTATAGATCTACCCATCTCACATATCTCCAAGATAAAATGTGATATCTTTATTTTCATTCTTGCTGTTATCAGAACTCAGGAAGGTATTTTAAATGGTGAACATATAATTGTAAGATATTCTAAGCCAATGTGTGTATATATGGATATTTATCCATACATAAAAATATTATTTGCAATGTTGATTTACTGTACTATATAGAAAAAATAAGTGATTTCCCAGAAGATCTGAAAACAGCAATTGCTGAAATTTTTAAAACCAAACTTGTATAGTGACTGGGTTTTTTAACTGCAGAGCTAAACGAGACCTTAAAAATTGTTGATTATTGATAAAAGAAAACCAGTAAATGAACTTGAAAAGTTACCATTTTTTAAACATTTAATTCTGACTAGAAAAACCTAAGTCTGTATAATACTTAGTTCTCTTTACCATGAGCTTTGAAAGCAATGCCAGTAGTGTGACATGGATAGTTATATACCATCTTCCTATATGTACATAGCTAAAAAATTTTATATAGAAAAAATTCTAATTTCTTATGGTTTCGATTGTTACAATTCCCTAATGTACCTAACTTTTTATTGTGCAACATCAGAATATCCAATTCCTAGCTTTCACTTTTCTTAGTCAGGGTAGCACTAAATGGTTTACTCCAACCAGCATCTAGAAAATACTCTCCACCCTTCCCACAAGTTAAACATCTCGCTTTACAATAATCTACAGAATCTTTTTAATGGCCAACTCAGTTTTTGTTTTGTTTTATAGTTTCATTTGATGAAATGGACAATTGTTTGTACAGTGCATTCCTGCCAGTTCCAGGTTGAGTTGTTAGATTATTTTTGGTTTTTTTTCCACAGCATTTCATTAATGGGTTTCCTGGCAATAAATGGAACGTCTCTGATGATGACATAACAGTGAGGTTTGGGGAATTTCACATTCCTCCACATTTCATGACTCTGCATTGAGAAAAAGTCTGGCACATTTAGTTTCCTTTCCTTCTAGTGTGCCCCTGACCATTTCACAGAATCAACTAGGCTGGAAAAGACCTCTGAGTTCATTGAGTCCAACCTACAACCCAACGCCACCATGCCAACCAGACCATGGCACTGATTGCCATGTCCAGTCTTTCCTTAAATACTTCCAGTGATGATTCCACCTCCCTGGGCAGCTCATTCCAATGTTTAGTTACCTTTTCTATGAAGAAATTCCTCCTACTGTCTGAAATTCCTATTAACTTCTAATTTCCTTGCCATATGCTAAATTCAGTAGGTAGCACTGGGCTTTGTAGCCTGGGAAAAAACCTTGTAAGTCTTAGGCCAGGGGCTTATATAGAATAAGGGGAGAATATATTTTGAATAGTATCAAGGTGTGACTTTACAAACTACTCATAACTTCTACTGATCATCTCAAACTTGATTTCAAAGCTGCCTTCTCAAATGCCATTTTTCATGTAGGATTGGTGTGATTGTCACTTGTGGATCTTGGGAGATCTGGCAAGTTGGAATTGGTGGCTATTCTTCATATTCCTGGTATATAACTGAGTTGGAAATGTAAGTCATTTGGGGTTTACTTCACTGTAAGGCACAGAATTTTGCACAACCATCTCACTGGCCTCTGTAGTTTGACAGAAAAACTCTTGCAATGTCTAGTACCATTGCTGCCTATACTTGCCACTGGATACTAAAAGTAGAAAAAAAGTACATTTTTTAATTATGTCATGCCATGTTAAAATTATAACATTGCCTGGCAAAATGTAGAACATCTTTATTTAGGGGAGTTACTGTGTTCCACTGTAAAAAATTTGACACAGTGAAGGTAAAAGGAACACCACAAACTAAACAAACCTTGACAAAAAGAAGCAAACAACAACAAAAATATAGGAAATAATTAAATACAAACATACAACAAAATAATATGGAAAAAAATTAAGTCCATTACTAGTGAGTTATGCCCCATCTGTTCCAAGTGATCTGTCAGTGAGATCTCCAATAGATATTTTTTTTTTTATTATTCAATAATTTTACTCACCATTCAATTTCATCTGAATTGTATAGCAAATTGTATTTGCGTGTTGAGGAATCTGTCTCCTTGATAAAACAGATGAGAAAAGACCTCTGGAGGTTTTCTGGTCCAACTCCCTGTTCAAAGTGGGGCCAGACTTAGGGCAAGTTTCATAAGGGTGTGTTCAGCTGAGAATTGGATATCTCTGGATTTTCAGATAATAGAGTTTCTCTGGAAATTATTTTGATTACCCTCATTGTGGGTGTTTTTTTCCATACTAGTCAGTATTTATTGCAATATGTATCCATTGGCAGTTGTTTCATCTCTTGTACCTCCAAGAGGAATCTGGGTCTCTCTTCTCTGGACCCTCTCTTCAAAGCAGCTGTAGACCTCCCTTTAGATTTCATTCTTTCAGGCTTACAATCCAATTCTCTCAGCCTCTACTCATCTTGTGCTCTAGCCCCCCAATCCCCTGGGTGACCCTCGTGCTGAACTTGCTGCAGTGTGACAGTATCCTTTATCCTGCTGGACACAGAACTCCAGGTGAGTTCTCACAAGTGCCCAGTGGAAGAGAACAATTATTTCATTGGTCCTGCTTGCCCGCCCTTGCTAATAGAGACTAGGATGTTTTCCAGTGGAAGGGTGCAGTTTTGACTCATTTTCATGCCCCCCAGCACCACAAGATGTGTTTTGCACAGCTCCTTTCTGGCTGGTAGCACTCAGCACAGGCAGATGAGTGTGGTTGTTCTATCTCAAGTACAAGGACTTTCCATTTGCCTTTATATCAGTCCACAGCTTTAGTCCTTTGGAAATCCTCTGAAGGGAATTCCATCACCTTCCAGTATACTGGCCCCTTCCCACTTTGATATTCTCTACAAACCTGCTGTGGGTATATTCACTTCCATTGTTTGGGTTGTTAAAAACAACACTGGAAGCACTGACCCCAGCAAAGGCTGCTGCCCCACAGCCACCAGACCCAGGCTGAGGAAGCAGGTAATGTGCTGGATCAGTGACTGCTTGTGTGTGTCTTTTCCAAACTAGATTCTGCAATTCTATGATCCCATGACTCCTGAGGATCAATGCTGGGAATTCACTGCCCTTTATGCTGTTGATTGCAACCTGTTCTCTGCCCAGTCAATTTTCCACTCATAGCCCATGAGTTGAAACTGTATTTCACCAGTTTGATCAAAGGGTATGTTGAAAGACCATGTCAAAAGCCTTGCTAAAATATTGAAATTAGATGGATGAGTTACAATGAGAAAGAGATTTTAGTCAAAGGTCTGGAAATCTACAAGCCCAACTGTGTAACCAGAGAGAGCTACAAAATATAAGATCAAACATTTTAACTTTGAATGCAACTTGCCAGTCTGAAACTATCACATGGTCATTGTGCTTTTTGCCATTTGAGTGCTCTAGATAAATGGGAATACAACTTCAAAGGCTCAGCAAAACATTCCTGATGATTCATCTTCATACTTGTTTCATCTTGCAGCTCCCAATATTTACTCTGAGTGTTATGTCCTTTTGTGTAACAGCTGTTTTCTCTTCTCTGAATATGGTAAATGTGGAATATGCATTCCAGGTGAGTGCACAATAATTTCAGCCAGGAAATAGTTTTCTTTTATATTTGGATCTTGTCAATTAGGGTTTGAATCTCACCATTCCTATATTTAATTAGAAAGATTATAATGTTCCATGTATTTCAATAAACGTCCTCAGATTAACTAGGACTACATGACTGAATTAATATTTACAAGACCTATTCTATACTTCATGTGAATATATTTTCTATAGAACTTGTGTTCTTGCTTCTCTTAGGCTGTGTTCAGACACCTCACAGTAATTATTTGTTATTACCTCTTAGTGCGAGCCCTGACCGTGTTGGGACAAGAAGTGAATCTGTGCTGGGATGAGGCAACACCATTTCCCTTCCTGCTTCTGTACTCTTGTTCTTATTTGAAGAAAATGTATTCACAGAAGCCAGAATGGTATTACAGGCCAGCTGAGGACCCAGCCTGCCTCAAAACTGCATTTGTTTGCCATGTTGGTGCACTAAAAATAGCAAGTCCCATGTGAGGGGATAGTTTATTACAGCAAAGAGAGCCTTCTGCTCTTACTTGACATTTTTAATCCTAAAAGGGCAAGATCTGAACATAATCTATCTAGGAAGATAGACCAACACCCTGTCCTACATAGCTGTAAATTCCATATGTACCCAATAACCTACAAGAATTAAATTTTTCCCTAAAGCAGTATTTTAAAATTTTTGTTCTCTCTTATAGGGGTTGATTTGGGTGTTTTGGTTGTGTTGGGGGTTGCTTGTTTTTTGTTTTTTTGGGTTGTTTTAAAATATATAAATGAATATTTATGAATGGATATAATAAAGAGTATATTCTGACTAATAAATTTGAGCAGACATGAAATAGTATTTCCGAATATTGCAAAACTCCGATTATACACATGTGGGAAAAGAAGTAACTCACAGTAAACCTCAGCAGGTACAGTGATTATAGTCCAGATGAGAACTGCCCAGAAAACAGCCAAGACAGTTTCTGCAGGATGTTCCCTTTGGCATTTAGATGAAATGCTCCAGTAAATAAGGTGTCATAGTCTCTAAACTAGTCCTATACTGCATATCATGTGTATAATATATACTGGCCTAAAGACTTCTCCAAGCAATTCTTTTGCTACAAAGAATCCAAATTAAATACAACTCTTTTCTCTAGGTGCCCTAGACTGAAAAGGATGATCAGAATAGGGGACATTTTCTTGCTAAGTATGAACCAGGTAAAATGTTTATTTTAAACAACAGACTGTGCTTAAATGACATTTTATCAAGGACTTCATCACCCTATTCTCCACATGAACCATGGCATATTAACCCCATAAAAAGGCATTAAAGTCTGAACTCCAAATCTTAAGTGAGGGCTTTTTATTTGCATCCAGCAGGTTTTCTGTCCATCTCTTGTTTCCACTTTGTCCCTCTTGCAAAAAATTTTGCAAGCTGAAATGAATAAAACATTCAACATCCAACAGGAAATGAGACCTTGTAAAATATTTCATCATGTTTGTTGCAGCACAAAGAAACCAGCAACTGTTTTTAAAAGAGAACATGTTATCCTTGAAATGACACGATAAAATGAAGAAAATTAAACTCAAGCTGTTGTAAAAAGGGAAAACCTCAGCCTAGTATGTTGAAATGTGCAGATGAAATCTGGTGTTCCTACTGCAGGACAAGGTCACTGGGAATAGATGACCTGCCCTCCTAGATCAGGCAAGTTTTGTGGAGGAGCACTTCAGGAACTGTTACTCTCTGGAAGAACTCAGATATACACAGAGGAGAATTCTTCTTAGTTCTTTGTTTCTAAAGCACAGTTTTTCATTTTCCTGTTCAAAGTGTGCTTTTGGGTACTGTCAGTGCCAGCAGTGGACCCTCAGGGAAGGAGGCTGTTGATTCTGTGCTGCACTTGTGTCTCTTAGACACCACCCAGCATTACCATTACTGAAATGAGACACCTTCATCCTCAGGCCTCTGGAGTCCTTAGTTTGGGTAATGCCTTGAATTATTGTTTCTAAATAATCTTATGTGCTTGACTGCTTTTATTTATTCTTTCTATTATGTTTCCTTGCCTCCCATTATGACACAATTCCCAGCAGAATGGCTCTGTTTGATACCATTATGGCCTATTTGATAGCATTATGGACTATTATCTCTGTTTCTGTTTTCAAGCCTGTGAGTAGCACTATGCCAGGAGAATCCTTTACAAATCTACTTAGAAAATAATTTTGGTGCAGATTGCCTTTACCCATTGTCATGGCCAGAACAGGAGCTTCAGACAGAGTTTGTTAGAGAAGTTCTGCCATTGATTTACAGGGTGCAGAGAGGACCTCCTTGCTTTCTGAATTCCTTTGTAAACAGGAGTCAAGGTGCAGATGAATTCAATCTTAGCCACATTCTTAATCAAAGATTTAGATCTAAAGAACTGTATAGGTGTAATTAAGCCTTTATACTGTTTAATCCTGCAGGATTAAGCATGGCAAACCAAATATATTTATATCAATAACATAAATTACTGATTTAAATTGATGGTGATAATGATTAGACTAGAAGATCTTAATCAGCATCATTTACTACACAGTATAGTTAGCTAAAACTATCTATAATGTACTAAGTATTGAAGCAGTGATGTTAAGTCTACAAAGATGATTTTTTAGTGGAACTTGATGTCACGCAGAGCCATGTAACCCCTACCAATGACTGCAGGTAAATCTCTGGCACTCAGACTCAAGGACAAGCCATGAGGGGCATCCTCACTCAAGGGAGTAAATTCCACACACACTCCAAGAAAGGGTTTGTTAGAAGACCCTGCCATGAAAAAGTGGGACTGGCTTTTGTAGGATAAAGTGATTCATTAGTCTGTCATATATCACTGGGCCAGCTGTGTCAGGTCAGGGGCTTTAAATAAGTTATCAATGCTATCACAAGTTGGTTCCTTTATCAGGAATTCTGTCTGCCACATCCTGCTCATTGCCAGCCTCTGTCAGGAAACCTTGTTCTTCTAAGAATGTCTAACTTTGGAATTAATGAGCTAGGCTGGACTCATCATTCTTCAACACCAACAGCAGTGTGACCCCCATTGTCCATCTATCACCAGTAGCTTTTGCAAATAGGGTATTTTTGAAGTTATTTCACCTCCATGTGGGCAGAGCAGCCTGCTACACCCATGTTATCTTGCTTTGCTTATTTGATATTTCTTTTATTCTCAAAACTGCTTATTCTTACACATTGTAATGCTGAAAGTTCCACCTGGGATTAAGATGTTGAGTAGTTTGAAAGGAGTCTTTGCAATCTGCCTGGTTTTCTGTAGAGATTTTTATAACATTCTGAAGAACTAAATGCTAAATCTCTGACTGGTGTGTCTTCAGTGCTCAACCAGCATGGATTTCTTGAAAATAGTAGTTTAGGAGTATTACAACTTGCACAACTTCTCCTGCAGTGGAAATCTAGATGCCTCTGCAAGAGTTTAGATGCACATGACTCTGGCTGATGCGTTTTCCTCAGAAATGTCTGCGACACTGTTTATTATCTTGCCAATTAGTTGAAGAATTATTACAATTGAGCTCTCAGGAGTGTTAATTTCTTTGCCACTTCCTCAAAACTAGTTTGAGCTGTGCAGTGTGAGCTTTTGTGTGTGTTGTATCTCAGGGCTGGAATAACATAAAAACCCAGCAGAGGGACCCCTCATACCTTATAATGCACATGTTGTGTTTGCAAGAGCCTTTTGTTCCTGTATGAGTATTTTGTTCTCACACAAATTTTTGGCTTTTTTAATCTTCATGGAAATTAAACTTTAACACACTAGATTTCAAAATAGCATGTAACTTGTAAAAAAGGTTCTTTAGGTTTCTCCTTGTCCAAGGAAAAAATTGTAAATAACAGAAAAAAGGGTGTTGTACTAGAGAAAAATAATTTATAGAATAAAAAATAAATCTTAAATATTAATTCAAGAGTCTATAAATAAAATTTTAAAAATACTTTTTTATTTATCCACTGGTTAGACCTGTCTTATCTTGCATGTCTTCATGTTTGAAATCTAGAACCTGTATTTTAACTGTCAATTTTAAAAGAAGGCCCTAAGAATTTATGCTGGTCACACCTCTCCCAGCTGTGATAGACTCAATGCTTTGTTTTTAGCACTGCAGAGGAGACAAGTTGTCTAGGTAACAGTCTGCTGCCTTTACTGAGCTTATTTTAAGTACTTTTTTATATGATTCAAATCTTTTTTAATTAGATCAATATGAAGCCTTTGGAGACAATGAAGATATTACCATAAACCTGAGGTATATAACATTTTCTATTGATTTATGCATAATTTTAGTAATATTCCACAAATTGCTTTGTATATTTGTCTTTTGACTACATTGGTGCTTATATTCAGTGCAGAGAAAGCCCCATGTGAGGCCTATTGGATGCGCAGACATTTTGTGACTGTTTTCTGCAGTTAAAAAAGTAGAGTTAAATCCTAAATGTACTTGGTCTGTCTCTAGAATTCTTCCATTCGTGCTGTCAAAGCTCAGTCCTTGGGTCTGTCTGGATGCTAGCCTTGTGGCTGGTAGGTGGTTCTGAAGTTGAGCAGCAGAGCATGTGCCCCTGCACACACAATCATGTGCTTGCACACACACAGAGCAGAGAGCACGAGAGCCTGCCTGCACAGAAAATAGAAATAGAGTTTAATGGAGATGTCAAGCACAGGACAGCTTTCCTGGCCTGCCACCTGCTTACCTGTGACTTGCCCTCTTTTATTCTGTCCTCTTCAATTCTCCATGCCTGTTCTTCCCCAATCCACCTTGATCCCTGCCACTACCTTTGCCCTTTCCCCTAAGTATCCCACAGAAAGGTCTTCCCATTCCTACATTTCCCTCAAAATACCCCATAAGAAGTCTCATGCGGTGCCACAAGCCTCTTCAAATATTGTGTAAGATATTTGGTCTTTCCTGTGAGACCCTGACCATGGTGTTTGCTCTCACATGAGTTGCAAAGTGCTGGCTGACCCTTTCATAGGCTGAACAGGTGGGTTCTGAGTGGCACATGGGGCAGTGGGAATTCTGACCCTTGCTATTGTCTCAGTTATCTGCTGCTGGTCACAGTTTTTGTCCTGTTTTCAACTGATAACCTTTTCTGTTCCTTCACTCTGTCTCCTGCATTGCATAGTCATTAACTAAACACTTCTCTGAACCAGGTGTCCTTACAACCCAGATAACCTTGCCCTGTTCATGTCAACCATACGTGCACTGCAGAAGAAACTTCCTAACTAAATTCTTCCTCTGTGTCATCATTACAAGGATGCTCAGAGTCTCAAAGAAATCATAAAATTCTACAGTCCATCAGGTCATATGAAAGGAAATGAAGAAATTATACATCCAGGAGCAGTTGGCTGATTTAGGCATTAGCTTCTGCTTTTCTCTTGTTGAGATGGTTTCAGTATTTTTGCATGTTCTTTTGGATTCTGTGTCACAAAAGGAAAAAAACCTAACTTTTAGCCTTAGTGCAAGGCACAACAACAAAGGAAAATGAGTGAACTAGGAAATATTAATGAAATAAGTATAGAATTATCTTAGGAAATACAGCAGGAAGAGGATTGAAGGGGCCATCTGTTCCATCCCATGCCCCAGCTCAGGGCTGATTACATTTGAGCTATTCATTCATAGTAGCCTGGTTAATTGGTAATTAAAAAGCTCAAATTACAAAGCTTTTCTACAACCTCCACATCTAATCTGTTCCAATCTCAACTATTCTTTTTGTATAAAGGTTTCTCTTATGTTCTGAAGTAAATCTCCCTTAATTCAGTTTCAAATAAATTAGAATAACCCAGCAGACTCTTAGTCTGGTGCTGAATTAGTGCTGCTGTTTAGATTATTGATGTGAAAGTATCCACATTGATACTGTGAAAGGAAGGCTTAGCTCTTGTGGTTTTTGACAAAAGACTTTTGTAGCAGAGTTGTGTCACGACCAAAAAAAAAAAAAAAAAAGGAAGATAGAAGAGAGTGGATTCTACTCTGTTGTTGCAATTGGATCTCAATGCTAAGCCTGGCATCCAAAGAAAGAGAATTTATGTCATCATTACACTTGTTTGTCTGTCTGCTAAATTCAAAATTTTGTAATGCAAAAAAAGAAACACACCTTTTAAATAAAGCCAAGAATTTATTGTTGACACATTTTAAATCTCAACAGGATGATCAAAGGAACTGCTATGTCTAATTAATGAGGAAAAAAAAAAAAAGGAAAGGGTCCATTTTTCCCACAAAGAAAGCAAGGAGCAGGGTCTTGCATAAAGGTTCATTGCCCCCACATTCTGTCCTGGGAGGAATGATGGTGATGATGGGGTTTCTTCCCCTTTGTCACATTGATGGTTTCTTCTTCACTCTAAGCTGTTTTTCTATTTGTGACACAGACTGATGCCTTGTTCATAGTTAATGTCTGCAACATCATACTGAATCCAGATTTTGTATGTAAATTTCTTACAAATATTAGATGCTTTTTCTTTGGGTTTTTTTTTGTGACCCTTAAAACCAGTTTTTTTCAGCTCCATGTGTCCATTTGTTAACTATCTACTGAAGAATTACCTGCATCCCTGATACCTCCAGTGTTACCCTGTGACCTTTCTTGCCATCCCCATGCCTGTTCTCCTCTGTATTGCATCCTGTGCTCTCTGTTGTATCATCCCTATGCTGCTCTACCAGAACAGCAGCATGCTGAAAAGGGAAATATTTCCCTCTACATAGAGGAATTAATTTTTGCTCTGTCTGTAGAAAAGCTATGGTTTACCATTGAAAGATAAGCAAAGATAAAACTAATTAGGCATAGCAACCCTTCCACATATGTAGTGGTGTGCTTTGTATCTAACTTTGTTTTGATGGTTTGTTCCTTGTACCCCTGTAATTTTGTACGTGGTTGTAACCTTTCCTAGCCCACCTCCCCTGAGCAGACGGCCCTCCCCCAGCCCAGAAAGTTACCTGAGGTGGCCAAAAATGATAGGCCCTGAAACAGAGATTCCCCCCACACCTCGAGGAGATTGGCTGAAGTGACCCAAGATTTAAATGTTAAGATAACCCCTGAGGAATCGGTTGGAGGACACTTGGGACCCAGCCCCAATCTTCCCCCCTTAAGACCTGATGTACGTCCTTTGTTCTCTGCTCTGCCCTGGGGAAAGACATCGGAGGGAGAGGCGCCGTCGGGTGCTCCATCAATACACATAGAATAGTTGGCGCTACATCTAAACAAGCTGGTAGAAAAGTCCAGGAAGGCCAAGTTCAAACCAAACCTACCAAGCCTCAGTCCCAAGACCTTGAAAAGCCAGCTCAAGCCTGTAGCTTGCTAATGGCAGTGGCACTGATATATTTTTGGGGCTGCTGAGCTGTAGGGACCTTCCCTTACTACCTGTGGACTTTCAACTTGAAGGTTAGAAATCCAGAAACATGACAAGAGAGTATCACTGATATTCAGTGAGAAATGGGTCACAGGAGAGGCACAAAAGCCTGAATGCTCCCTCGCCTGCCAGGTGACTCCCACCCCAGGTGCCAGCCAGGCACTCTCTGTGTGCACAGCTCTGAACCAGCCCCCGGCTGCACAGCTGCCAGTGGGACACAAAAAGAAGCTGGTGCTTAGGGGAGGTGGCGGTGCAGCTCAGCAGAGCTGGAGTTAAGCTACTTGAACGTCTGAAACAAAAACTGGTCATAGAAAATTAGATACTTATCCGCAGAATGCTGGGCTATGGTGGCTCTCTTTGCAAGTGTGTGTTGTGTGAGACTGAGACTCAGATAACCTCCTGCCTGAGGACACCAGCAGTAGCTTTAGAAGTAAGGTTTTGCAGAGAATGTCTTTCACAGGTCTTTGTTTCTTGCTTCCAGACCAGCTGCATCAGCCATCTCAAATACAATTTAAGGTACTGATTACACCAGTATGTGATTGCTTCATCTTCATCAACATACCTTTTTCTTTGTACATAATTCCAAATGCTATTGTTCTGATTGTAGGGATGGGGATCTTAATCATGGCTCCTCAAAGATACTGCAGGGGTGTAACTAGCTGCCATTCTTAAGCAAATAGATTTCCAGGGACTTATGATCTGTTCAAACTCATGGAAACTGAGCACACTCAATATCCCATATTAAGACCTAAACCTCTTCTTCCCACTCCTGGGATTATCTTTCTATATTTTTTTTTATTTTCAGAGCAGCTATACTTCTTAGATTTTCTACTGTCCATGACTTCATTGGCACTGCTATGGGAAGGAAATTTCACAGCTCCATACAAAGGAAAATTAAAGGGTCTGTTGAATTTAGTTTTGTATTGCAGACTTCAGAAGACTTGGTTTCATACATTCCTAAATCTTTTCACAAGAATGGGAAAAAAGAAAACTCATGCAGTTAAGAAAGCAGGAAGCTGGATCCTCCATTGAGCCTTCCTCTGGAAGCAGAAAACTGCTAATGAGTTGTTCCATGAGCAGCAGACTTAAGGAAATATGATCTTTTGCAGATTTTTGCACTTTCCTTTTCACAGCTTCTCCATGACACTTATGACTGTCTTGCAATGCTCTGTAGCACTGCCAGTTCCTGCCAACCCCTGCCTGGGCAGACATGCTGTGCTTAGCTCTGGTTGCATGTGTGGATTGTTTGAAAACATATTTTGAGCTCATGATCCCATGTGTCTCATACTTGGTAGTCTTTCCTTCCACAAGGGTGTTCAATTTTTCTCTCTTTCTTCCCAAGCAACTGATTTTTTTGCAAAGCTTACAAACTCTTCACATCTCTTAGGGCCTCTTCTCCCTTACTAGTTGAAATTGGCTTGAAGTGATTATCAGGGGACTGCCACACAGACAGATGGGCTGCCACATGGTAAAGTCACATACATCTTATTTTCTGGAGTGAGGAAGAAACAAGAGATGCTTAGAAAACCCAACCAAACAGAATCCCCTCCAAATAAAGAAGCATCCATAAGAAAAGAGCAGGAGTTTTTCTACAGCTCTCTCTCTAGCAGACCTTGCACTGTGCTCTAGAGAGAAAGACAATATTTAAAAAGATAACTGGAACTAGTCCTGCAAAAATTCTGTTCTGAATCCTCTTAGGCCTGCAGTAGTATTTCTAAAACTCAGTTGAATCATTAAGAAGCAAAATCTTTCCTAAACTTGTAAACTCTCTTTTCCCCTTATTCTCTTCGTCTCTCACAGCATCATACCCTGAGCTGATAAAACTCAGGTGCTTGATCTAGGACTTGAAATTCCTTGCCTCCTATATCCATTTTTACCATTTTTCAGTGCAATGGCATTTGTGTTTTATGAAGCTCTGAAACTTTGCTATTTCAGCAAGTACCGGAAAATACTGACTTCATAAAATTCCCAGACTAGTACACAAAGAAACAGGAAAGGCCAATAAGACAGAAATGTGTTACCTAAAGGCAAGTCTACATTTCAAAGTTGTTTTCTCTTCCTTTCTCACACAAACATACTTTGATTACAAACTTGGTATCTCTAGACTATGAGTATGAAGGAGCGCAATGATCTAAAGGGTCTCAGAATGCTGCCAGAAAACTCCTGAGAGGCTAAATAATCATTACTGGAAAAGAGTTCATAGAGATATATGGCTACTGAGAGGATTTTTGTATTCAAGTATAAAAAATGTATTTTGCCAAAGAAAATTTTGCAACTGAAAATCATTTCACACATTTGAAATTTTCTGCTAGAGAAGAAATTACTCATTTCCAGATTAATTTTATTTTCTAAAGGGAAAATGTTAATGTAGTAATTTGCTTTGACTTTGTTGATCTGATTCAGAGTATTTTTCTTGTTGAACCGAGACAATGCATTTAATTATGAGTCAGTTTAAAAAAAGGATAATAAAATGTAACTGTGAATCAGTTGCATTGCTCTGTCAGCAAATGGGATCTGAGATGCTGTCAGCTCTGCCTCCAGACTGGCTCTGTTGGCAGAGCTTTCTGGAGAATGAGAGCTGAGATGGTGCACACAGATATCACTCTCAGCTGCACGAGTCTCAATAAAGAAAGTAAACATGGGAAAAAAAATTGTACAAGGAATTTTCAACTAAAATTCAGAAAAAAACCAAAGTGCCAATTTGGAAAAAGTAGGTTTTTTGTGTAACTGACTCAAAATTCCAGGTTGATCCAATAACCGAAAAAAAGATGCTTTTTAATTTTTTTTTTCTGAAATGCAATAATGCAGATTTGCTTGGGGAGATATGAAATCAGGAGAAATAATAATCATTCTGCTTCTTTGGTTGACATGGCTGTTTAATAATCTGACTACTTAACTGTGTTATGTAAGATTGCCTGTGATATTAATTGTATATATATCTGCACCCTAAATAATCTCAACAAACATAGTATAAGTGTATAAACTGAAATGTCACCTGTGTGGCTGGCATCTCTAAAATGAAATAGAATGGGAAAAAAAAAGAAGAAGCAAAGAAGAAAAATATTTTAAAAAGCAAAGTAAAGAGATGAATAGCAGTTAAATTTTCATATAATAACTGAGATATGAGAAGGAGGAAATGTTACATTGCAATTTGGTGAGTGAAGAATTTAATCTGTGAAACTGATCCTGTGCTATCTTCACCTGAAGCCTCAGTTTGAGATATTAAGTAAAATGAGTGTGTAATCATCACTGAAAATTAACGTAGCTCAGTTCATATCCCAGTATTTTACAGATTTCATGTGATGTTGTGGACACTAGAGGGAAGCACATCACTGAGCTACAGCAGTTTACGGTGCTGAAGAGAAAATAGCACAGCCTTGTAATCATGGACTCTTTCATTTAATGGCAACATTAAAATTTTTCAGGAAGAAACACAATTAGTGGACTAAGGGAATGAATGTGGATTACGAGGCTTATTCTTCCTGTAATGGATCTAAATGCATTTTAAAACTTCATGGGCAACTGAGCAATTTATATATTAAACTAATCACAGGTCGTCCTTATATGTCATGGTTTCATCTTTTCTTCCTTTCTCCTGCAGCTGATGTTTCCTAATTTAACATGTTCATCCTTTAGTGCAAGTAAAAGGAAAAAATCTTTAGGGTCTGATTCACTACCTTCTGTAGTGTTTATTTCTGGCTTGACATGGTAAAGGAAAGTCTTGTCTAAAGGAGCTTTTTTACTTTGTGCCAGAGTTAATGACTACAACGTCTTGGGTCTCATGCACATTTCATGAGAGCTGATTTAGCATTAATGCAGGTGCATAGAATGGCTGGAGCTGTTCACCTGTTCTCCCTGATGGAGGCAAAATGCTGCCACTATTTCTAACAAGGAGAAAGCGGAGGAATGAATCAGGAAGATAAAATGTATAATACATAATGTATATATAAATGTGGCTTAAAATGCATTGCAAATAATTTGCACATAACTGGTGAAATACCCTTCTCTGGTGTCAGGGTAATCTTCTAGTCAATGCTAAGATACAAGGCTGGATTGCCATCCTGTTGGCAGCCCTCTGAAGCAAATTAGGACTTGATCCTTCTGCCAGCAGAATCATTGGCAGGCAATCATATGCACAATATGCTGCTCTAAATGCAATCAGAGAAATAGAGTGCATTTGACTTAACTAGGTAAAACTCTTCAGCTGATAATCACCTGCTGACTTAAAACCACCTGATAACTTGTCACTTCTCTAACTGATGTTCTTATCATACATAGAGAGAAATTCTAGTAAAGTAATCTCCATGCTTATTCATTGAAAATAGATTTTGGTCTGTTGGTTCCAGTAGCCTTCACAGCTGCTATCAAAATTGGTTTGCTCTTAAAGTGATCTTATAGAATTATTGCATTTATAGGACTGAAATTATTTTCTTCCAAAATCGATATTGACATGCATTTACCATTCCTGAATGCTGAAAGCCTGTATAAAAGACTCAGTCACTATGTCCTGTTTAGCTTCTCATTTCAGCTCTTTAGCTTTTGCCTTGATGATGAAATACCTAAGCATTTGGGATTGATATGGCTTGTTTTGAATAGAATGATAACTTTTAGTTGTTAATATTAAGCAGAACTCCAATAAGTGAAGAGGGCTCAGGGGATATCTTACCAATGTACATAAATAGCCCAAGAGAGAGGAGCCAGACCCAGTGTCAGGACCAGAGGCACCAACAGAAACTCAGGAGGCTCCCTCTGAACATCAAGAAACTTTCTCACTGTGAGTGTGACAGTGCTGGCACAGGGTGCCCAGGGAGGTTGTGGAGTCTCCATCCTTGGAATTATTCAAAAGCCATCTGGACATAGTCCTGACCATCCTGCTCTGGCTGACCTTGCTGAGCAGCAGGGTGGGATCTCATGAAAGATCCTTACCAACCTCACCTATACTGTGGTCCCAAGATCCTGTCAAATGTATGAGCTGTCATAAATCATCACCTAGGCATCAAAAATAATCACAAATAATGTGTTACTTAAGGGCAATCCAGAATTTGAAAAATAATTTTTAGTTATTCCTTCTCAAATTTCATATAAAAGTGGTTTCTGTGATACTAAAATTTTCAGGAATGTTATACTCTGTTTTGGGATGAATTTTAAAACATTATAGGTTAGTAGGGTTTTTCCTCCAGACTCAAATTTTATGACTTAGTCTTCTAGACTACCAAATAGTCATTCCCAACTTTCTTGGCAGATAAAATTTAGAAGTTAATTCATCTCTCAATGGATACAAAGTTCTATGCCACTGGCTTCATAGAAACTTGCATTTGATCCTGTCAATTACTTAAAATGAGCAAGTAGATCAAAATAGATCACATGCCACCCAAAAGCCACATTAGAGAAACTATTTCAGTTACTTGGTAATTTTTAATTTTTGTTTTCTTTTTGGAGTCTTGCCAACTAGACTTTGGATGGTGCAGTAGATGATGCTACAGCTCTTTAAAGGTCTGCAAAGCCTTTCAGTGAGCACATATTTGTACAGAGAATTCAGCCAAGGTCTGTTCGTTTACTGACAGCTGGAAAGGGATTGGAGGAGGTAGAAAGAGATGGAAGTTTCTCACAAGAGAAGACACTACTTGTTGGAATGTCTAATGGATCCAGAGGATGTTAAACATTATTAGAGCTACATCTAGTGATGTGTAATTCAGAAGGCAGCACATACACACTCGTGGTCTATTGTGGCAGACCTGACTTAATCGTCACAATCTATGTAAGTCCCACACAGAGCAGGACATATTAATAAAAGTACTACTGTGACTGTGAGTTCCATTATCTTTGCATCATTTTCCTGGGCTAAAATAAAAAGTATGGAAGGATGAGATATCACCAGCTTTTATTCTGAAATCTGTATTTTTTGAATCTTTATTTAAGATTATGGCTTAATTTCCTCTCCTATCAATTTAGCTTCTAATTTCATCGAGCTGCTCTTCTATCTTTTAGTTTCCTTTGGTACGATAAGAACTTGGCCAACTATGCACAAACAGTTGTGTTACTGTTTGCTGTGGCCAGCAGGACAGCCTGAAGGTAAGGCCTGGGCAGCCTGGCATGTTGTGAAAGGTTGAGAGAATTTCTACAGCCAGGAGAGTAAAGGACTCTGAAATGTCAGGCTTTGGTTTATGCACCAAACATTACAGGAGACTATTTCTCCCCTAGTGGATACTTACCTTATCCAGGAAACAGTGTCCTATTTCCCCACTTAATGTTTGTGTTTTTCTGGATATCCTGTGTAAAAACTGAGCTTCAAGTCTGAGGTTTCAAATTGAGATGGAAATGAATAACTATTATCTATTTGTGCTCTGTGTGATAATCTAAGAAAGGGAATTAAGAGAGTGGGATTTCAATCCATAAAGACTGAAATTTCAAAGAAATTTCTAGATAACAGATAACCTAGAAAATAAATTTCAAGGCCCAGATAATACCGTGACATTACTGGAGTTACAGTAAGGATCACCCAATTAAGAATCCTGAGACTGCATTGCAAGGCAGCTCTATGCTTGTGTTATGCTGAGAAAAATTCTATGGATAGCCTAAAATAGCTATTCAAAAGTAACTGTCTATTTTAGAGTTGCCTGAATAGATCTCTAGGTTTCAGTAAATTTATCTGATTAGATCCCTCTTGATTATAATAAGATCTTAGCTCGCTTGTAAACATCTAAATTTAAATGTCTAAATCTGTGAGCTGTACCACTCAGGATGACTATATTGTAATAAAAAGGCACTCAAGATAGCTTTAAACCATATGGCTTGGATAAGTCCAGGCTAATTTCACAACAACATAGATTTTAGCTCAGAATAATATCCTGGCATGAGGAGTGACTACAGTATAGGCTATTTTAGAGACCTGTAGTAATTTACTTAGGGTAATAAAAATTTTAACATTAACTTAAATGGAATATTATTTGGTAACCATGCTATTCGGTGACTGTGCTCTGCAACCTTAATGCAAAAAGTATTTATTCCTTGTGCATTAGCACTAGGGATATAGAATGAATTCACCTGGTAAAATCCTGGACACTTGGTGAAATAATGGCATACTATAATGACATAATAATAAACTTTATTTCATTTTTCATTGTGTAATATGGCTTAATTTGCTTGCATGGACATTGAACATGGACGAGGTCATGCTGTGGCACATAGCTGATTACTGTGGCTGGCTTGTGTTAAATAATAATTTACGGTGCATTCAGATAGTCATAATTATACTTGCCTTAAATGTGCAGCATTAAGTTGCTGCCACAATATATATTCTGTCACCTTTCTGAATACTTTTCTGATTCACTTTTCTTTATCATCTTCTCTAGTAATAAGTATGAAGAGGCTCCAGGGAGACCTTATTGCAGCTTTTCTGCTCTTAAAGGGGCTTATGAGAAAGATGGAGAGAGACATTTACCAGGATCTGTAATGACAAGACAAGGGGGAATGGTTTAAAACTGACAGAGGGCACATTTAGATTAGGTATTAGGAAGAAATTTTTTACTGTGAGGGTGGTGAGGCAGTGGGACAGGGGGCCCAGCAAGTTGTGGATATCCCATCCATGAAATTGTTTGGGTCCAGGTTAGATGGGATTTCAGCAATCTGGTATAGTGAAAGATGTACCTGCTCATAATCTAGTATTCTACAAATGTGTTTATATTTGAGTTCTAAGTAATTAACAATATAAATTGTTTTACTGATTTAAAACTGCAGGCAGTTTGGAAAATTGACTAAATATCCCTTCCATTTTTTTTCTCCATAACACAACTCCTTTCTCTTTTATTTGGGGATTTTTCTTTGGAGATTAATTTGGCCTTGCATCGGACTTACATAAGTAAAAGTGTTCTTGTAAAATGTCACAGAAATTGAAAAGTAACCAATTTACAGACATGGTTCTTCAGTGATCCTCAGTCAATCCTTTTGTGTATTTGAAACAAAATGGTAACTCTTCTAAACTTAATAATCATATTTTCTTCACTTTTTTGAAAATGAATTAAAAATAAACACTTCTTAAGATACAATATTTGAAGCAGGTGGTTAGGGGTTTTTTTGTTTGTTTGCTTTTGTCTAGTACATAATTTAGAACAACATGGAATTGTCCAGATTTTACTTTCAGTAGGTTCTTACCTGTTCTACCACTGGTGGTAGGCTCACACCAGGCTCCCAGACTTCAATGGAGGGACCACTGGTGGCCACAGTTAGCAGTCAGCTGTGCAAAATCCCTGCAGAATTCTAACACTGGGCAAATACGAGAGATTGGGAGGAGCTTTGCTGATGTCCAAAAAGATTACAGCTGTGGGCTTTCTTAGAACAACTAGGTGAGTTACCCTGACATAGATGGAAATAAGGTTTTTCAAGCAGCACTTCCCCCTCATGAAGCTGTGTGACTGATGACTGTGTTGTTCTCCAGGTGTTTTTTGATCCTTCCCATAATAATAATTCCCATGATTTTACCAGACACTGGAGTGAGACTGACAGGCCTGTAGTTTCTGAGGTCCTCCTTCTTGCCCTCCTTGAAAATCAGGACAGCGTTTTCCAGCTTCCAGTCAGCTGAGACCTCTCTGCAAGACTGCTCAAAAATCATTGACAGAGGTTTTGCAATGACATCAGCCAGCTCTTTGAGGATTCTCAGATGAATCCCAGAGATTTGTATGGATCCAGCTGGAGCAGGGTAAACTGGAAATTGATCATTCTTGAAGTCATGGCCCTTCAGCTCAGGGCACTGAGACCCCCTTGGTCCAATGAGCTAAACCCCTCTGCCTTGTCTATGTCCCTGTTTTGATGTGGCTATCCTCATCCTGTAAGTCTAAAATGACTCTGTTTTCATTTGATGGGGTTTTTTGTGAGTGGGTGTTTTTTGATGTTTTCTTGATTGTCTTTTTTTTTTTGGTTAGTTGGTTGGTTGGCTGGTTTTTAAAATAAATTTAGCAATCCACTTCACAATGCACTTTTAAAGTGTAAATTTAGACAGAGATTCTCTATTATTCCTCTTGCTGTTATCATCATGTTACTTTCCCATGAAATTTATATTCACTGTCACCTGCCAATTACAGCTGGGCATATATAGTGAGGCATTCAATTTTCCTTTTATAACACTGTGAAGAATAATTTTGTAGTTTTTGTTTTTAAAGTCCATGGCCTATTAACATAGGGGGTAAGCAAAATTTTCTAACTTCAGATGATGCCAACATTTAAAAATTCATTGTTAACTAGATGTGTGCTATTATACAAAGAGGCAAATTTGATCCTGAGGTTCTGCCCTGTTACATCGTGTATGACATTATTGTTTAAAGACCATACAAATGTATAAGTACATATATATAAATATTGTATTTGTAAATGCAAATATACATGCAGAACACACAGAATGGGTGTCAGAGCACAAGTACAAAAAGTTGAAAATCGAAAGTCACTGTGCGTAAATATAGATGCCTGAAAGACATTGCCTAATAGATGTCATCAACAGAGTAATGGCATCTGAAATAATATTCTTGGGGTTTTTTGTTTGTTTGTTTGTTTTAATAGTGTTTAGGCTTCCAGGGCCATATAGCAGGTTAGCAGGAAAACCAAGAGCAGATTCTAGGAGTGGGAGTCACCTCATCTTCCTTAAACACATGTAACAGCTATTTCTGAACCTCCCTTTGTATTCATTGTAGAGAGACAGGCCTTTTTAGAATTCAATCCATCAGATGTATTTAAAATGTCTATTTTAGAGTTAGAGAAATTCTGTCTTAGACTTTGTAGTCTATAGTAACTAGATTTTTACTGACGATTTCTGGAGACTGGGGTGACTCGGATAAGAGCAGGCCTCTGCATTTAATCTGATGAATTCCACCCTAAATCTTTCGACTGAAGGAACTAAAGCTTTTCTCTCTGAACCATGAAATCATTCTGAATAAGAAGATAAAACAAATCTAAGTAACTGTTGTGCATTCCAGAATAAGTTCAAATAAACCTTTCTCTCTTCACTTAGTTAAGCCAAATATGCCTGCTTTGCAGTTCTGGAGATACCTGACACAAATGACTGTATTCTACCAACCTGTTATCCCAGACAAGGCACAAAATTTCAGAGTGGACCACCACATGGCTGTGTAATTTACAGTCTCATGTTATCTGATTTGCATATAAACTACCCCAATAAACCAGTGTCTAGTGAAGTAGGTCCAAAAATATCAGACATATGCATAGTTTCGGTTACTCACTTATAAAAATCCCTTCAACCAGAAAAGAGTTCCAAGGATTCTAACTTGCAATTTGTATTCCTGCTATATTTAATAACTCTTTATATAATCCATCTAGGTCAGGTTAAATGAATGCCTTGTTGCTACTTAGATGATTATGGGTTGCAATTCATTTAATGTGCCCAACGATTCATGTTTAATTTATTGACTTTAATGTGGTATGTGAGTGACCTGTGCATGTGTAGTACTTCAGATGCATGTACACTGGCACATACAGCTCTCTGCAGCATTTTGCTTAAGTAATCAGCTAATCAATGTGTTAGAGTTTGAGATATTGTGTCACTTTTTATGTCACTGTTTAATTTGATGCTGCTTGCCGTAATGAGCCAGTCTGGGTTGACTGGCTGTCTCTCAGAAACTCCATGGCTTTTATGCCAGCAAGAAGGTTCAAGACAAGCCCAATTCTATGATTTGTTACCTGGCCATCTGGCATGAGCCACTGACTTGTCTTTGTATCTCATTCTGTTTTTGTGTTTGAAAATTAATTAATGAGTGCCCTTTGTTTACAGCTGGAGCTATGAATCTTCCTTCACTACCTGACAAGTCAGATGGCATTTACAACTAATATCTTTTACATGTTTCTGTATGATAAGGGTACAACTCTATGATTTCCTGAGTGTTTTGTAGTAATTTTTTTAACAGGAGGAAGATGGAGAGTGTTTCAGGGAAATTTGAGCTTTCTTAAAGTCCAGAAATTTTGGCAGACCTGTATCTTTACGCTACCTATTAGCATGTTCTGTGTTCTGTTTCTCCTAAAGGCAGCTGCTTTCAGTTCTCATCATGATAGCAAATCCTTGCAAGATAGCAAAATTTAAATTATTGAGGAAAAGGGCTGTTGTCCTGATGAAATCCACAGTAGCAACGTTTTCTACCTTAAACACATTCTTTGAGTGTCTTTCAGTCCTCCAGCTGGTTGTTGATATTTGTGATATCAAATGAGGGGAAATTCATCAGCAGTTTAATTACCCAGTTCCAGTTTTCTTCCCTCTGTCTGAGGCATGAGAAAATTCTGCTTTTTGAATCTGCCTTATGCTGTGTTTTTTTGTTTCATTCATTTTCCTGAGTTTTAAGTCATGCTCATAGCACCCTAACTGTCAAAAAGGACATCACTGTAATGGAGTTTGTTTCTGACTTCTTCTGAGGTATCTCAGAAAAAAAAAAAAGAGTCCAGAAAGTCCAGAAATGTCTTATTTGCCAGAATTTTTCTGTCTCATTTACTAAATATTCAGATTCTAAATGATGAAATATACTTCTCTTTTCTTGTGAAATAGTTCCCAGGTAAACTGTTCACTCCGGTGCCAACTGAGATGTGCTAGTTTTAATTTCCTGTTAACAAGTAGACTCAGAATCCCCAAGGAGCAATGATAGTTTAATACTCAGATTTGTACAACTTAATAATACTACATTATATACTCTAGGGAGTCAAAAAACATTAAAGTAGGTGCTGACTGTCAGCACATCAGAAACTTTGAAATATAGGCCAGAGAAATCCCCAGCAAAAGCATCTAGCAGAGAGACCCAAGATCAGATCATTTAAAAAGATGCAAATTTAATGCAAATACCTTTATTTGCTCCATAAACATTTAGAGCTTATCCTAGAGCTATCATATCCTAGAGCTAAGCTATCAACTTTGTAAGAGAAAAAATTGCTTGCACAGCAAACTTCTGTACTGAGTGGTATTTTATTTCCAGGATCCTTGGAACAGTTGTCTAGCACAGGTAAAATGTTGTAGTTCCACCACTGGAGCTATGATTTATGTCAATTGATATGGCAACCCTTGACTCATGTTTATTTCTATTGATATCTATTGTTTAGAAACATTTCAAATGCTTTACACAATCATCTAAAATTAAACTAAACTAAGCCTCTAACCAACCACTTGCACATGATCCAAGTTTGAAATGATTCCCTGGTCTTCAACTGTAATGAATTTCGTAGAAAAAGTGGGTTGCCTTGTAGAAAATTGTATGAGATTAAAAAAACAAAAACAAAAACAAAAACCCAAAATGTGCTGTGGCTCTAAATATAATATATCTATGTATTTAAAAGATGAACAGGTTGATTGACAATATTAAGAGTCTTTTCCAACCTAAATGTTTCTGTGATTCCGTGATTCTCTTTTCCTCCTGCAAGACTGAGAAATGTGGTAGTTCAGTCGTGACTGTCACAATGCCTCATGCCCCATGTCCAGGTGGCTCCCTGACAATCAGGCAAGGGCTGCAGTCCAGCACCTTTCCAGTCACTAACGTACAGAATTGCTGCCTGACCATCTGGATAACACCACTTGTTGTATTGTAGATTTCCTGTAGTGTCTAGGACAAGTTCCTTAATTAATTGATATTCCATTTCACTTTTATAAAGGGAAGACAATAGTTGTAATGATATTGGGAAATAAATACATTACGGATTTTGTATGCCTCAGCTCCTGTGGTAATGGAAGCAATATAATTTTCATAGAGGATCGATTTTTGCCTTATTTTGCGAGATGATTTGCAACAAATCCATGACTGAACCTGATATTTAGGAATATCTTTGAAGCATATAGTACCAGTTTTTCTGCCAGCTCTTGTAAGAATCCTGGGTTAGTTACATTCTGCCTGCATTGCAGTTAATGGAGAGTTTATTGTCTTAAATGCATCTTCTCTGGCAAAAAAGCTTCCAGTCTGAGTTTCCTAGCAGCAGCCTGCTGATTTCAGAAATGATGTATTTCTATTGGTGGAAGACATGCTCCTCTAATTGCCTTTTTTGATATTGTCAAGATATATATTACATGTAGTTGTTAAATTGCTCAGCAACTTTTGGTAATATATATCCTGTGAGATGTCACTTTCATTTCATGCTACACAGATTTTCTTTCTTCCTTTAACTCCACACAATAGCTCAGTTCCCTGCTCGCCTCTATGTGCTGAGGTTGTGTGATCAGAACAGAAGATGCAATCAAACTCACAATTAGACTGTGATTCACATTATGTAAAAGATTCATCATGCCAATTGATGTGAAATGACATGCAGCCTCCAGGCAGTGATTGCACACAGCTCTAATCTCTCTGCACGGTAAAACCTGCACCTATCGCGGTTCAGCAAAGCTTATTTGTAATCATTTTTGGACTAATGCCTTTCCATGATTTCATTATGAAGAGTATTACAATGAAGCCTTTTTCTGCTACTTCTTTTAAATGCCAAGGCGTGCTGATTACTCAGTTAGCATCCTGCTTGCAGTTGACCTTTTGGGTAGAAATGCTATGAGAATAGTGGGTTTTACCATTTATGGATTAGGTGTTTTATTGAAGACAAATGACATTTTTTTATTCTTTATCCTAACATTCCTCTTTTCCTTCTTGGCCCACTGGATCAATCACCTTGTTTTTTTCCAAGAGCTCAATCCAAAAGGCGTTTTTCTAATTTCTAAAATAAACAAAGATCTTAAATTACTCTTCTAAGCATCAATTTTCAGGAAAAGTTACTCCTAACCTCCTAACCATAGTCTACAACTTTGTGTAGTTTATTGCTGATAGGGAAAGCTAGACTCTTTGTATGGGTATCTGAAAAGGATGGCAAGTGTCATGCCAGATCTCTGACCTGAGCAGTGGGTGATGAGGGATGTGTGTATGTGGAGGAAAGGTGTAACCTCTCATGATGGTTACTGTTGGAGTGCAAGAAATAAAAGCCTCTCTGAGATGCCCCAGAGAGAGAAAAGAATGTAGAGATTGAATTGAAGCCTTTAGAGAAATTAAAACATATTAAGCCACACAGACATGTAGTAAAAGTTTAAGTTTTAGTTTTAAGTAAGAATGCATTTTAAGTGCCTTAAGAAAGTAAAAAGCCCTAAAGCCTAGTTTAAAGTTCATTAACAGCTCTAGATATAACAAAAACATAGAACATTGCTTACATTCCTAGACAAAGCAGATAGAACCATTTACGTGAATAGATAGAACTATATGCATAAATATGTGTAAGAACTGACACTATTTACACATTTTAGGATTAAATTCTAATTGGTGTAGAAAGAATGTTTTAGAATAATGTTTTTAGCTGATTGGATGATTTATGAATAAAAATCCCCTGTGTTGAGGCTCTCTCTCTCACTCATACACACATACACAGAAGAAAGGAAGAGGACCCACAGATAATGAAGAAGAAGAAGAGAAGGAAAATGTGCAGGAGCTGCTACTGCTGCTTTGCTCGGGACTCTATTCCAGAGAAAGCTGCAGGAGCTGCTCTTGCTTTCACTCCTGCCTGGGACACAGCCAAAAGCTTTAGCACAGACTCTGATACTCTGAACTCTTTGCCTTCAAGGCTGACATATTCATACAATAAACAACTTTACAGCAACCAACAACTGCTCTTGTCTCTTTTGAAGACCCAGACCCATGAAAAACTTGACAGGTTACTGATTGGAAACTGCAGGGACTGCATGGGCAGGGGGTTTCCAGCCTTGAATTCTAAGTAGAAGCAGATTTGTCTTTAATGCCTGTGGATGACAAGAAATACATAGATGCTAATATGCATGACTAAACTCTCTTTCAAAGAACTGAGTGTGACTGAGTGGCACTCATTTTTCATTTGTGAATAACTTATCTAGATGAAAAATCATTTGAGACATGCATATCAAAATAAAAAAAATCAGAAGTATGTAAATTGTTATGTCTTTACTCAATAATTGAAAACACTCATTTCCAGAACTGCAAAAAATTAGTCTTTGGCTATTTTGGAATTCACTCTGTGTCCTGTTTCATTCAGCAAGAAATGCAGATGATTAAGGATCAGGCAGAAGCTGTAGTCATTGACTTCTGATAGAATACTTTGAACCTATTTGTGTTCAGAATTCTTTTAATTAACTGTTTTTTCTACAGAATGAAAGAGAACTGGAGCCATAACCCACAGAAAACGAGAGATCAGATGAAGTTTAAACTAAAAATACTATATTCTGTAGTTGGAAATCCCATTTTCCTGTTCACATACATGCTATATCACAAAAGCTGTGTTGTCCAAGCAGAGTTATGACCCCATGAAAGATATTCTGGAGTCTTCCAGAAATTCAATAAGGAATTTGCTATTAATATTTCTAACAGTGCTGAAAACAGTGTTCAGCTGTCGTAAAATAATGCAGATGAATTTTTCATGTGAGAAAGCTGTAGATTTTGTTTTTCCATGTGCAAATCACTTATTTGTATTGATCAAATACATTGCACCAAATTAAAACCACTGTCTGATCAACATATGGATTCCATTTCACAATCTTGTGATTTGATTCCAGTTTGTGCACTACTGGTAAAGCCTCTCAAGTCTTGGCTGTCCAATGATGTCTATATGTAGCCACTCTGAAATTGTTCATACAGTGTATGTGTTATAACCTAAGTAGATCAATGCAGAAAAGTCCAATCATCTCTTCCAGTTTAAGGAAAATTGTTGACTCAGTTTTCAAAGCCCATACCTGAAATAGATAATCTCTATCTTTTTACATTTTGTTTTACAGTCACAGAATCCCAGAATGGCTTGGGTTGGAAGAGATCTTAAAGATCATCTACTTCCAACCCCCCTGCCCTGGGCAGGAAGGGTACTGACTAGATTGGGTTGCCCAGGGCTCCATCCAACCTCGTTTGGAACACTTCCAGGGATGGAAGTGTTCTTAACAAAGACAATAGTGTTGCCTGAATTTTGACCCCTACTGACAAAAGAGGGGAAGAGATGGGAGTTGTTGAGCATGCAGAAAATTAGCTCTCTGCCCTGGAGAGAGTTTACTGATCCAATTTAGAAAAACATATGCTCAACTTAAACATTAAATATGAGTATTGGTGTCTATGAATCTGATCTGGTAGAGAGCCCTGATGTGTTTCATTTATTTGGATAAGGAGTGCAAAGAAGATGAGCAGAAAGATAAAAGGAATGATTTTGGAGAGCTTCACTAGTGTCTGGAGAGTGATCCTCAGAAACAATCCCCGCTATTTCCCTGCTGCAGAATCCCTGCTTTGGCCTTGTTGATGCTGCACAGTGCCATATAAAATATCTCCATTATATCTCCTGCTGTGAGCCAAAAGTAGCATACCTTCACAAGCTCAGTGCTGTTCCCAGGCTAAATGTTTCCTTTTCCAATTTTGGTCTTCAGTAAGGGAGGGAATAGGATAACTGCTGACATAGACTTGGGAGAGACCTCTCAATCTATGTAACATATGTGGATATTTCATTGGTAGCATTTAAATAGCCAAAACCTATCCCAAATGCCATGTGCAAGGAAACATTCGGCTGCCCATTTGATTTTCATAAATGTAATTTTCCCTCTAAATAAGCTTTATGTTTCATTATAATAGAAACATATGTTGATGGTAACAGTGTTGAGGGCCATGTGCCAAGCCTCCTCTGTTGCTCCTAATGGAAGGCTGGAACTCTGGATATGTTCAGGTGTTTCCAGCTAAGACTGCAGATGTTGATTTTGCTCTTCTCACCAGGCAATAAGCATGTTCAATTATACCTATCACTAGCTAGAATCTTTATGCTCCTGTAATTTATTTCTTAAAACAAGCCTACAGGTGGAAATTGAGATTAGAGAGTAATTTCACAGATGTGAACGTGTAACATCAATTATTACATTCCCATCTCTACCTACCTGTAATTTGCCCTTTCTCCTCTCTGTTGATTCAGTGTTGCACCAGCACTTTGCAAGGCTCTCTCTCTAGATACATACCATTACCAAGAGATGAACTTTTCTTAACATTCCCTCAAGGAGAATGTAGAGATACTCATTTAGAAATTTAATCTTACCTTCAGAAATGCTGTGATTCCCTACAGGCCTGTGTAGCAGAATAATGTCTTCAGACATGTGGTGTAACCATAGGATACTTCACCAAGCTTTGCCTCTAACCCCAGCAGGTCTAATGCTGGTGAAGTCCCTGCAGAACTGCAGAGAGCATCATCATGGCAATCCCTGGGGAGGCACTGGTAGCTGACTCCAAACAGCCCCTTAGAAGCCACGTGGGTCTTAGATAGTGAGACGTGTTGAACTGCTGCACTTATCTCCAGCAGCAGGAGTTTCAGGATTTATGCCATGGCCCTGTGTGCACAGGCAGGCCCCTCTCCTCACAGTTTAGCTGACAAGACACTTTTTAAAAGTGTTCTCATGTGATTGGGTCAGGCTGTTGAGAAATAAGCTATGTGAAAAAGATGTGTGAGGAGTCTCACCTGGGATCTTCACCCATGCAGTATGGATCCTGGATCAGGAGCTGCACTTAAGCTCAGGATTAGTCCTTGCCTGGGTTATGCCTGTGCCTGAGTGTTGATCCTGATCTTACTTTGCTGACTTGCCTTGTCTTGGCTGTGGACCTTCCTCATCCCTTAGGACTTGTCTGGGGATCACTGGATTGGTTGATAATGCTGATTATCATCAGACCTGCTGCTCTTCTTTGGGTTTTGTGTATATTTTATAATTTTAGATAATCTAAATCTTTTACTCTTTCCCATGCAGAACTCTTCCTTGTTTTGCCTTGACCCATTTCAATGACTTGGAGGTTTATGTAGACACGATAAAATACTTAAATATTGAACACATCAGTTGTTTGCAAATTGTGCTCACTGTGCCCCTGTCATCCCTTGTTGATAGTAGGCCTTTCCACCTTGAAAACTCTGAAATTTACCACAATAGCATGAAAGAAATGCCATTTAAATGCTGCTGCCCACAATTCGCCTTTTTAGTTCTTCTTTTGAACAGGGCAAAATAGTATTTTCATGTATTTAATTGGGTCAGAAGATGCTGATTCATCACAATATGCTTGTGATTAACATTCAATTTTGCTGATTCTCTTCACTACCAGCTTTTAAAAGAGAGTACTTGTTTCTGATTTCAAATAACATTACAAATGGAAAAAGAGCTAAAAAAAGTACTACAATATGACAGCAGGTAAAGCACAGATTTAAAAAATAGCATTAGAAGAAGAAAAAATGAAAGACATTAAGGAAAATGAATGAAAAAACTGAAGGAAACTCTAATTGCAATTCTAATTGCTTGCTTGAGGCAACTTTAGTAGCTCTGCAAAGCCATGACAGAGCCTTGTTAGTATAAAATAGCTTCACAGAAATGCATTTCCTAACAGCTGCACCCAGCTGAGTTGCAGTAATCCCTATATAAGTGCTATATGTAAAAGTTCTATATTCTGCATTGTCAGGTTGAAATACTTAGATTTTTCTGATTTTTTTGCCGATGTTAAAATATTTCTCCCAAATTAGTCTACTCCTTCCAGCAATGAGATTAAATTCTGTAGAAAGAAAATAGCTGATTTTTAAAAAGAATATATTGATTCTGTATATGGAAAGAAAAAACAACTCCAACAAAAAAATAAACAAAAACTTATTTAAAAAGTATTCAAGAAAGACAAAAACATAAGCTTATCTAGAAAGATATTAATTTTTTTACGTTTGCCTTCAGCTGGAATGAGAGAAATTGTTTTACCATACTATTGTGGTTTTAATAACATGAAATGAAGAGAGAAAATATTAACTTTGTTTTGTCAAAGAGTTAATATTATGCATTGCCCATACATCTTTTTCTAAAGTAAAGTAGGTCATATACATATTTCCCTCGTGCTAATGCAACTCCTGAGTGTGATGAGTGAATGAAAGTTAGAGGGAGGTGTTTGGAGAGAAGAGTTCCCTCTGATTTGTGGGCAGGACATCATAAATCTGTCTGTGCTTTACACTATTCTGGGCAGGTCTGAGCTATGAAATACACTACAGCCTTTGAAAACAGCATGTGACAATCCGATGGCTGGAGTTGCAAGCTGGGTGTTCTGCAGACCTACAAGGATCAGCAAACCCAAGCACGCAAAAGGAATCCAAATATTTTTGTTAATGAACAGCACAAAGTCTCAAACATTAGTTGTGTATCTCTTACTTTGCTAATTTTCTTATTACCCTATACTGATCTATGTTTTCTTTGCTCCACCTCTACTTCAAATGTAGCCATCTAACAGCCTTTAAATTTAATTTTATGAGTTTCTAATGTTGATTTTAAATTGGATCATATGCTTTACCTGACCAAATTTTGAAACTAAATCCAGAGTGATGCTCATGTGATGTCCATATTCAGCTGCTCACTTTGTGCTTATATTTGGATGTAATTGTGTTAATTTAACCAATGGCAATTTCTGCTATATGTACACAAACTGCCTGTCTGAGCTGTGCATAAATAACCAATCAACTGTGCAGAAAGCTCAGAGTACAGTGCAGACACCTTCTCTGGGTCCAGTCTGTGAAAGGGGTGAGAGAGATTTCCTTTCTTAAATAAATAAATAATATTTTCCCTCAAAATACTATTATATATTTGGTTATGTGTATAGCTAGAGTTAACCTTTAAGGGACAGAGATATTTTGGAGCTTGATTCAAGGGTTATGGTAAAAGACCTCTAAAGAATTTTGTTTCTATCTTTCAGCCCAGCTGTCTGTGCTCACGAACCTGCTGCAGGCTGTGTCTCTGTAAGGGCTGGAGAAGGAGAATTTCTGTGCCCTCAGGACCTTCCCCCTCTGGCCTTGTACATGGAGCCTTGGCCAAGGTGGGACTGAGCAAAGGCATCTGACTTTGGAGCTGCTGCAGCTCAGACTAATTATTTTTCTTCTGATGACTCCACAATTAGGGCAGTGTCCTCCAGGACAGCTTTGGAACAGTCACAGGCAGTGCTTTCTGAAACTGTTGCAACAAGAGTCACTAGAGTTCATCTTCCATGGTATTAAATATTAATTATATACATATACACACAAAGATATTTACACAGAGTTAATTCAGCCCTTGTGTAATGCTGCATGTTTAAAAGACCAAGAAGCAGTGTTGGTTTTCTGTTTCTGGTAAATCAACACCTTCATCCTTAGACAGATATTTTGTGTGTTTTAATACAGTCAAACATTGCTTATTATTGTATTTTTTAAAAATTTCATTTATATATCCATTTCCATGAAAGAAATGAGACTTTAATGTTGTCCCATTACATATATTTATATATATATATAAAACTTACGTGAATAATTCAGGCTGATAGCTCAAAAATATGTGTCCTTCCATGGCTAAATATTGTATGTAACAATACTTGTTACTCTATGTGTGCCTGACAAAGGTATGGATGCTTTTAAGGGAAAAAAAATCTGAATTTTTACGATATAAGTAACATCTAGACAGTATATTACTATGACCAGCTGGTGCCTTTATTTGTTTTATTCTTTCTTCAAACCACTTGTTTTCAGAACAAATGAGTTCATTTAATTGTGTTAGTAAAATATTTTCATGCTACTATCCATACTGCATAATTTTAAGAGGAACAGTATATCTTCGAAGTAATGAAAAATAGTAAATGCTTTATAAATAAGAGAAGGGAAAGAGATTTTCTGCTTTTCCAGTTCAATAAGAATTGTGCCAATAATTAAAAATATTATAGTAGCAGATTTGTTATTTAATTTCTGTCTTCTACATAGCACAGACATTACTGTACTGCTTTCTCACCACTTTGGTCCATTTGGTTTAGCAGTTTACTGGTCTTATTATAATTCCTGGTGGTGTGCCACCTCAGAGTATTTTTGGGTATGTATCCACTATGGGCTACCTAAAAATAAACATTTTTCACCTAATGGCTGAATAATTAGGAAAAAAAATGTGAATAGAGAAGGTTTGCTTAGACTTTCATTGCAATAAGGGAAAGCAGATAGTGGGATTGCAGCACTTTGACACTCTTCCCAAGAAGTCATTTTTATCTAGTTCTTGCTTTTTACAAACTATCGTGATCTGATAAATTCCACAAAAAAGGGGTTTTTTTTCTCCTTTTTTTTCCCTTCTTCACTAGACAGATACATCAACAAACAGTAGGAGGGCTGACTCATCTCCACTGATAATAGCATGCAGGATAATTTTGCCATGTGATTCACTTTCTTCTTTGACTCTAAAAGACATTTGAAAAAAGAGTTGCATTAATTTAAATAGATTTCCCATAAACAGGATTTACTAAAAAAAAATAAAATCCTTGCTTTTATCTCATCTTTTAAAAGTACAGGAAAGAAAAAGCCTACTATGATGTTCTAGCTCTTTATAATGTTATTGAAGAATGAAAATATTCTCTTTGTGAGTGAATGGAACATATTTGGGGAAATGTATTTGCAGGGAAGAATTTTTACCTCTGTGCACAACACAGTATTTCACAGAAAAACAATGCTTTTTGTTACCTCCTGCACTTTTATAGCTAGACCCTCATCTAACCTTGACCAGGGTCATGGCATGGAATAAATTGATAAGACATACTTCATTTAGGATTAAATAACAGGATTGACAGAGCCTAGAGGGGCTTGCAGTCCTAACAGAGAGTTTATCAGCACTCTTAGGGAAGAAAAACAATATGACTTGCTTTATTTTCTATGTAGTAGATTATAAATCTGTGAAAGCCTGATTCTTGACTTCTGCCACTGATTTTGAGCAACATCTGCATTCTGAGAACTTTTTGTGATCCAATTTTGTACCTATTATTTCAGTGAGATGTCACTGTTAGCCATAAGTAACAATTTCTTCCCTCTTCCCTTTTTTCACTGACTCTGACAGTTTATTTTCCAAAATTCCTTTTGGTTTCCATGTACATGTTTGGTAACTCAGAGATAATTGTGTGCTGCAGTTTAGCCTAAATTTTCAAATGCGGATAAGAAAAAGGGATCCATGTTTCAGGGTCCCTTCACTTCCAAATTCTAGACAGCTAGGTTTTAAAAATATGTCTTTTTAGAAGAACTTTTTATTGCATATCCTTGCCGTAGCAAATGGCATTCTATGTTTCACGATGTGTCAGAGGTGAGATGTGTGAGTCCAAAAGACCTGACTGAGAATTTTCTCAGATCTCAGAAGACAAAAAAGTCACTTGTTAGTTGGATAGCTGAAGCTGATCCTTTTCTTCAGATGGAGAATTAATCATCTTTTGTCTTCTGAGCTGTAAAAGTTGAAGTGTTATGAGACTGTTTCTCCCAGACAGTTTTAATTGGCATTTATGGTCGGAATTTGAGGATGTCAGTTATAGCATCATACCAACACCAAGAGCCAGGGGAATGCACTATAATGGTCTATATTAATTTTTATTTTTATGCACTGTACACTAAATTAAGTTTTTAAGGGATATATTTTAAAATGTGGCACTTGTTTTAGAAGCATCAGACCTGTTAATCAATTTCTTAAAACGCAGTTCTCTACTGTAAATGTCTATGAACAGTTTTCTTTTAACAAACAGTCTTAAAACTACTCATGGCCTTATCAATTACTTAGATTGGAATTTCAATACATGGCAATGAAACTGTTCTCTAGGAATCTGGGAAATTAAGAGTGTCTTTTTCCTGGTAGACTTCTCAGAAGACTGATGTAAATCCTGTTGAGCTCATTAGAAATACTTCCTTTATTCTTACTCAGAGTAGAACTGCAACATGAAAGAATGTACTATTAGAGAAGGAATTATCTGTATAAAAATATAAACTTATTTGTCATAAACTGTAAGATTAATTTCAATGATTCTCATGATAAAAATTCTATCCTTGACACAGATATCTTTTGAGACCTTGAACAAATCATTCAAACTGCCTGCTTTATTTTCCTGCCTGTAAAATGGTGAAAGGGTTTCTGTTGTCCCAAATTTATAACATTTTGTTTATCAGTGCTTCACATTCTTCAAATCCATGATGTGTTTGTACAGGTCCTAGAGCAACGGATGCTTTTTGGTAACTGTGGCTTTGACACACATTCATAATTGAAATATATAAGAGAAGCAACAGGGCTGTTCTGTATCCTAGATGGGAATTCAATAGAGTAACTCCTTTTCTTACATGCCTATCATATAACTGAAAATGATGAGCCCTTCCAAATACTTATAGCTTTCAGTAGGTTAGTTCTGCTAAGGTCTTTGCAATCCTTCCACAGACAATATATCTCCTTCATTTAATTTTCCAGACATGTATATTCTATGGTGATGAACTCATAACCAAGATTAAATGACTTGAGCTTGACTGAATAAAGTCACAGTTCTACCCTATCTAGGAACTCCAGAGCTCCCAGGATTTCTGTATGCTCAATTTTCATTAATTCTAATATAGCAGTACCTATTAATGCAGTTTTGCTGACCACTTCCAAAAGAACTTGATCACTCACCTATTTCTTTATTTTTTTTTTATCACAGTATATTTAATGGAACTGTGCTTGATAACATAAAGTAAATCTTTAGTGCCTTTTTCTGCTGACCTACATTGCACTAGGTGAGTATGTAGAATGTATATCATGATTGATCTTTCCTCTCATGGATCTTGCAGTGTAATTTTTACAATATAAATATGGAGGGGAATGTATGTTGATGGGTAATTCTCTGTTAGGGTGAGTTTAGCAATGTGTTTTGTCCATTCTCACAGCTCACTCCTTTGCTGGAGCCTGACAGCTGCCCTCTCCTCTACTCAGGCACAGGCTTCCCCTTCTCCCTTTGCACCACTCCTGGTTCTTGTCAGGTCCCTTCCTGGAGCAGCTGAGTCTGCTCACTAAGCCTGCAGAAAACTAACACGTGGAAACCTAAAACCCAAAAATTTTAGAGTATCTGCTTATTGACAAAGCAGGTAAATTATAGAACTAAAGAGTGGTGAGCTATTAGACCACCTCAATAATATAGTGAACTTCTTTAGAAAATCCTGACCTAGATTTTCTTCATTATTTTTCAGGAAAGAATAGGAAGGACATCCTGGCCTACAGGATGGAGTTATGACTGCAACACTAAAAGTGTTGTCTTCAGTTTATTTGAAGTCTCACCCTAAAGGCTTACAATTGATGGTATAAAAGTCATTCTTTCAATTATAATTATTGCCCCCTGTCAAGGTGGAATATGTAAATGTAAGTAAAATACGTGGGTTTTTTACTTGGTATCTTGTGGGTAAAGAGATCTACATTTATCAATGTAATAACTTCAAGAATTATTTTTGGATATGAGCTCAAATAAAAGGAAATTATTTCCTTCACTCGAAAAATATATTTAGCAATGTGTTTAAAGTTTCTGTTGCACATAAGAGTGTAGTGATATTTAGTTATCTATTTGTGTTTTCCAAAAGAAAAAAAATTAGGCAACAGCTTGAATGCTTTATAGAAATAGAGTCTATCCACTACAGTCAAATAAAAGTAATGTACTGTTTGTCTTAAAAAAAATCTCTGCTAGACACTGAAATAGAGTTTTGGTTGGAGTTCAAAAATATTCACCCTTCTAATCATGCTGTGTAAAATACCTTTGCATTTTACTAAAAATGGCTTGACATTCTATAGTTTTTTACCAGTGTTTCTGAGGCACATTAGTGATCATCATCTTAACAAACAGATGAATACTGATAGATAATGTATTTTTAACACCTCATTTTTTTTCTAGTTTTTATTAAACAGAAAATATATTAAAAAAACTATAAAATGAAAAGAGTAAAATTCTATCTTTGGGAAGGTTTCTCCCTGATTAATTGGTAGAACTCATATCGTGTTTCGTTTGTTTTATTGAGGAAGCCAAACCTAAAGAAGAAATTATTCTATTGATTAAGATATGTGTGTGTGTATAAAACTCATAATCTTTTAAAGAATAAATTTATTTATCTCTCCTATTTATAACAAGTTACAAAAGGTTACCAAATATATCTTTTCTATCTTTATACTTAGGCAAATAAATATTATGGAGGAGCTGTAATGCTTCTTATATCCATCAGAGGGTACTGTAAACATGCCTAAAACTTACTTTTTTTGTCTTCACCTGCAAAGAAGTGGATGTTTCTTTCTGTGTGGGCTTTCCAGATGATATTCAATGTTTATAAATTCTGTGTACCATTACATATATTTGCCTTGCTGTAAACATGAGTGGTTTATGTAGTCTCATTAAAAACATTTGAAAACAAGTTTAAGTAATGTTCTATTTTCCTTGTAAACATTCACTGGATATTCCCTTTTAAAGAAGAGTCGTGTTCTAAAACTTCTGTATATAAAATTTCAACGTGGAAGAAAGTAAAAAACGTTCCTTATGTAACACACATCTTACACATCCTGGCAGTCAAAATATCCTTTCTTAGTGGGTACAGAAAGCAATCCTGTCAGCAGGGACAGAGCTTGAGCACCTGGGGCTCGGTGTGTCCAGTGCAAACAGGTTTTATGGAAAGCAGCAGGGCCTGGCTGCTCACAAGGCTGACACTCTCTGGGACACAAGCCACCAGCCACTGGCTGCTGCCCCTGTGCCAGCACCACGCTCATCCATGGAGCAGGAGCTCAGGTGGCTTCCCAGGGTTTTAGGGGTCCCTCATCTGGGTTGTTCCTCTTTGTTCTCATTTTCACATTGTTTTTCCAATTCTTGTGACTCCTTCAGGCCAGGTACTTCTCCATGTGGGCAGTAGCTGTACACCAAAGGCATTTATATAGTGTGCAACAAGGACATATTTAGTATTTCTTTCTTTGCTGGCAAACTTGGTTCTGTATGCACTTTGTCATCCAGGCATAAAGGAGCAGTGGTGCCACAAATAGACACAAGTGAGAGTCAAGGGAAGTGAGCTGCTGGTGAGCAGTGCATAGAGAGAAGTGTGTTGGCAGGGTGTGTCCCAGCTCAGCCCAGCCCAGCCCAGCCCAGCCCAGCCCAGCCCAGCCAGGAGCAGGGCAGGGTGTGGGGGCAGCCCCAGGCATTGGGCACCTCCTCTGGGACAGGCCCAGGCCAGCCCCAGCAGGGACATCATCCTGCAGGTGGGCTGAGCTTGGCAGGGTCAGTGTCCAGGCAGGGCAGGGCTGTGGGGAGATGGAGACCAGCAACAGGGACTGATCCCTGGGGAGCTGGAATGAGTTATGGGCCATGACAGGATGGGGGGGGCCCTTGAGGAAGTGCATTTGAGATGGCCAATGCAGTTACAAACTCATGTCCAGCCTTCATGCTCTTCTCTTGGGCAGCACTGTCCTCTCTGGCTGTATTCTGTTGGCAGCTTGCAGACCGGCTGGTGTTCATTCGTAAATTAAATACAATTTTAAAGTCCAAGAGAAGAACAAATAGCTACATGAGTATTCACATGGTAAGCCTTCAGTTTAGTTTTTTAGAGTTGTCATTAAGAAAATGTTTACTTTTCCTCAGAAAAACCTTGGTGAAGTAGTCCGTCCATGTCTTTATAATTTTGTAACTGAAAAATTTGTTGTTCCACAGGTCTTATTTGTTGTTTCATGATGAACACAAAATGGGCATAAACTCTGGGTTTATGTGGCCTGGCAAGTTGAACAGAAAGAGTCTTCTGACCATGCTTGGCTGAAATAAAATCTCCACCCAGTTGTGATTCTGCATCAAACTCCCCCCCTGCCCAGGATTAAAGAACATTGTCTGCATATCAGACCTTCAGATTGGAATATAAATATTCTGATAACATTGTGCTCTCCCAGTAGAAGCACAATGTTATCAGAATATCATAGGTTCATAAAATGTACTGAGTTAGAAGGGACCCATCAGAATAATTGAGTCCAACTCCTGGCCCTGTGCAGGACACCCCAAGAACAACACCACTGCAATGGGACCATTTATAGGGTATGATCTTATTTGGCTTATGAAAATTGAAATTGGCACATAGAAATCAAACTGTATTTGCATGGTTCATGAAAAACAAGAAACTTCTTAGGTTATGGAAAATAAATTTTATCAGACAAGAAATATACCAGCAGAAAGTGGTACTTGAGTTTTATTCTTGTTTAGAATCATACATTCAATTATTGTTTGCATTAAGTTCATATACACTTACATGTACTTTAAGTACCACCCCATTTTAGCAAAGCTAAAATATAGATTACACCTCTTCAGGTGATAAGGGGAAAATTTGTTTTAGACCCCATTTTCCTCCTTGTACAGCCACCATGAATTTGGGAGAGGGGTTCTGAATTAAGACTAGTGCTATATCCTCTGTATGCCTCCCATTTCCTATAAACTGGGGCACTGAAATAGAGGAGAGCCTGCTTCCACACACCAGTTTGGCACCTTTTTCTCAACAAAGTATTCCTCCCCCATTTTCTGAAATTCCACACACATATTTCTTCTAAACCAGCTGTCTTGAATTATTTGGTATCACTCATCTCAGTGTTTCATCATCAAAGTGTTTTTCTTTTGTTTAAATGTAATTTCCTTCCTTTCAGGAAATACACCTACAGGTAGAAATCTTGAGTAGCTGAACAAAACTAGACTGGTTTACTAACTGGAAAAACAGCATTTCCTCTTTCTATTGCTACTTTATTCCTATATGCTCATCTCATAATTTTATGAAGAAACATTAAAGCCAGTGTTTTAATTGACATCCAGTATCAATTTGCATTAAAACAAGAAATGAATCATTCAGTGGTAGCTGGACTTGTATAGATTGCTTACTAAGAAGAATTTTAAATTATCTGGGGTTTTTTTTAATAGTTTATTTGTTAATTCCTTAGTTTGATTTTTTAAGATGATAGATATGCAGGACTAAGAAATGCTTTAAGTTCAAACTGATCTCTATAGTACTTTAGCCCTTTTAAATATGTTTTCCCGCTCTGGACTTGACCATAATAATTCAAACAACGTGAGAAAGAATTTACTGCTGACTTATTGACTGCTTTTGTATATTTTATGAATTATGAAACTGTTAAAATATTAATTTAAATCTCAAAAGCTAACATCTTTCTATAGCAAAATATGTTAAATCCTAAATTAGTGCCTATGGTTGCATCACAGGTTAAAAACCCTAAAAGGCAGGCAACATATCTAAAAAAATTTCACTTTCAATATGTCATCTACATGTGTATCAAACTATATATACACAACTGAAATTATATGTGTGTGTATATATGTAATTTTATAAATGTAAATATATCCAATGATATGCATTTTTTTAAAATGTAGGCAGAAGCATTTGCTTTATTGAACACATTTTTGACAATGGCTAAATGTAAATAAAGTCAGAATCTGGTTCATTTGATAAAGAGAACAAAACAAAACAAGGTCTGACTATATTTGCTTGGTTTAGATTTTTAAACTGTAGAGAGAAAGAAAAAAAGTGGCATAAAAATCTGCCAAAATCTCCATATGTGAGCATTAGAGGCATTGACACTGAATGTCTTTTTAACCTTCATATCTGAGTGTACTGAACTTGGTAAAGTATGGAATTCTCTGTGCTGTACATTCTGTATATATAAACAAAACTCCCATTGTACTCAGTGGTACAGGATTAGTCTTTTTTTTTTTTTTTAACTGGGGCAGAGGCATTTTCCTTACTATTATTGTATCATCATATAAATATAGCAGTGTTATTGAAAGCCTGAAGCTTCACGCCACTGCTTTGCTCATCTTCTTAAATTCAGTACCACATGACAGATTTCTGTGGAGCCTTATCTTTCAAGCCAAAAAGAAAAGCACGATCACAATAGTCAGCTTGGCTTTTCTTCTCATCTCTGTATGCACTTCAGTGCAGGAGAAGTTCAGACACCACAGAGCTTCAAATGGTTTCTTTCAAAGGCATTAAGAAAGGGAAACAAATATTGAGCTCTTACAAAGACATTTTCAACCAGTGCATGTTTATTAGGCTTACTTTATTCTACCCAGCATATTCAAAGACATCTGATTAAACTGTCCCACATAAAAAAAAAAAAAAAAAAGACAAAGCTTGCTTCAGTCTGTGCAATACAGATAAATAATTTTGTGGGAGATTTCTATCATCTCTCAGACTCTATACTGGAGACTTGTTGAGACATTTCAAACAGAGTTTGCACATCGCCAAATGCAGTCCTGTTCAGAATATGCTAAAATGTCATATCTGGCTAATTGGAGATAGAAAAGATTGTTTCTAATCACTGCATGACATTCTTTGCAATTCCTATAGATATGCAAACATATTCCTTGCTTCACATGTGCTTCCAGTGAAAGTACTAGGAAAAGTATAAGAGTATAAGAGTGAAAGTATAAGTATATAAATAAGTAGTAGAAAGTTTATAAGTATAAAAGTATAAGAGTGAAAACAAGAATAAGAGTGGGCCAGTATAGCAGAGATTATGGTACAGCCCAGCATACAATGACCTTCTTGTGACCCTTGTTTAAATATCCCTCTTTAATCTTCACATTCTCTAATGCTTCAGCTGTGTGATAACTTCCTTTTATTTACAGGTGCCAATATTTTTGGAAAGGACTATTGAAAGACAAAAAGAATAGCATTGCATTCATTAAGGTGGAGACAGAAAAGGACTCAGGCCCTTACCTGAGTTTTATTGAGAGCGAAACAACACTCTATCTCCTTTAGCTTCATGTTTGTTGGTTTTTGGTTTTGGTTTGTTTGTTTGTTTTTTTTAATAAATAAATCTTTTTCATACAAGAAAAGTTAGGGAATTTAACTGGTATTTTTTTCTTCATGGAGCAATATGAAAACCACTAGACCAAACCACTTTTTGTTTCTTCATCTGCTTACTTTCTTTTAAACTGCTGATGAACAGTACGATTCATTTCATCAGCACCAACAGTGCTGCTCCTTTTCCTCTATTCATCAAGTTAATATTTATCCAAGCTCATCTACAGGATAGATAATTTAGCTTTAGTTTTATGCCAGCCAGTATTGCCACCTTAGTCACACATCAAACTCTTCTGCTTGGAGATCAAGACTTGGAGGAAGTTGCAAGAGGAGACTGCAACACTACAGCTGCCAGAATAAAAAAAAACTTACTGTAATCTCCTTTGAAATACAAAATTATTCTTTTGATGATATGTTTGCAGTATTGAAATGACATATGTGGTGGAACCTTTGCTACTGAGTTTGGGAAACATCCACTTATCTTAATGACAGGGATACTTTGTGTATACACAAATATCAATCAGCGCCCCACCTGAATTTGCAACTGAGAGTTTTGTCCAGCAAAACTCACTTACTAATAAGTATATTGAAAAATTTCAATGATTTAATTTCTTCCCATGAGTCCTCTTTAATGTATTTTCCCTTTCTAAGCATTGTTCTTTCTTCCTGCTGTTTACACCAATGATTACTGACAAAAGTAATGGCTACTTACCTGCTTCATGCTCATTAATTACATCATTTGGCAAGCTCTCCTTTGACTGTCTCTGCATGAATATCAATAACATCGTGCCTCTCACAAAGAACTTGTGACCAGCAGCACAGCCCGTGCAAAATTAACTTCCTCATTTATGATATTTCCATTTCATTCTTTTTGTTAATAGACCAAAACAGTTCCCAAAAATGTTACCACCCACTGCTGTCTGCACTGGAGGAGAGGAAAAGTGAATCCCAGTGAAGGGAAGATTATTTTGAAGATGATGTCTTCACTGAAAAATAATTGCTTTAAAATGTACTGAGCGGATCCCAAATCCACAGCCTACTTTAGCTCTTTCCCAGTGAGAATTTCTTCTGGCTGCCACTCCTCCCCTGTGCCACCAGTCAGTACCTCAGGAGCAAGCCCAGCACCATTCCAGCTCACCCAGGCAGTTGTTTTCAGGCTATATTACTCCTTGTGTACATGCAAATGCCTCTTTAGCTGGAGGTGCTCACATTTTTCTAACCCTTTCATTCTGTCTCTAGGAGACAGACAATAAAATTAATTAAAGTAGGTTTTATTGCACATTTGGGTAAGTGATGGGCCTTTGCAGCTCTGGATCAGCAGTCTCTGATTTCATATTTGCATGAGGCTAATAAAGAAAACAAGACAATTGATATAAAACCCTCTGCAGGCAACATTTCTGTAACTGATGGCACAACCTTCATGGCCACAGTGCTGCAATGCATTCACTTACCACTGCAAGGAGACTTGCCTCTTTTGTGATGGTTTTGGGAGACTTAACGTGAAACTGCTTTGTACACATCTATATAAGTAATGGCCAATAAAAAAGGTATGATTCCACTTGGAATTGTTTATTAATCAGAATCCTTCTCTGGGCCTTTATTTGGGAAAAGATGCAAGAATCTTCTTTCTGTTTTTCTGCATTCATTAATAATTGTTTTATATTGTTTTTTATTTTCAAAAGTGAAAATTCCGGCTCCAGAGTGCAAAGTGAATGTTCCCTGAAGTGTGGAATGTGCCACTGATCCTTTCTTGCAGAAGCAACCCGGCTGATTTTAAAGTCTGGTTTAGAATTGTGCCTTAGAGCACCCTAAAAATAATTCATTTTGGAGGAATAGTATTAAAAAAATACAATTATTAATTAGCATGCTTAGATAGTGTAACATTTGTACAGCATTTGGGAATCTTAACCACATTCATTAAAGCTGTATCATTTACAATAGCTAGTGCTTTGCAAAAAGGATAAGGTATTTGTGAAGGGAAGGATTCTTTAAATCAATAGTTAAAACTGTCCAGAAGGGAATTGTTTAATTTTAATTCTCTTAGAATTAAAATTGTTTCATTAACAAGAGCGAGAATATCTGTAAGAGTCTATTATTAAAGTTTTTTCTGATTATTAAATTATGATAATACATTTATGGGAAGCAAGAATACAGTGATACAATGTCCCAGCATTCAATGTATGAAGTTCAAAGCTGTTGAGTGCCATAAATTATTGAAATCATCTATAAAAATAACCTGATCATATTGGTAAAATTTTTCAATATTGTTGCTTATTTTCATGCACAAATTTTAGCTTTTCATTACAAGAAGTCAAAGATGAAACTGATTTCCTTCTTCCTTTTAGTCAGCTGGCAATCGAAGAGCCTTTCCTCACCCTGCAGCTTTATTGCAGGAGGCTCATGCAGAAACAGTGGGGCTCTCAAGAATGAGGGTGCCTTCTCTCTGACTCCACACTCCTTACCCACATCTGTTACCCCAAATTCCATATGATAAACGTGCAGGCTTGCAGATGGGGGCACAAAAGGTCCATCTTGGGGCACTCCTGTCCATTTGCTTCACTCTCAGGCTTTCTACCTTCTCTAGCAGTCACAGATACAGACATAAATGGATCCACACAAGGAGGGAACTGTTTTTGTCTCTTAATGGGGCTATTTCTTGGTGAGATAAGTGAATTCCCAGGGAAGCTATTTAAACGTGAGAAATGTGCCTTGGACTGTCCCTAAATGTGGTCCTTTACTCTTACTAGTCTTGTAGATACACAGTTACTTATGAGGCAAAATATAGATGGCACCACAAACAGCTTATAAGTCTCCTATGCCAAATAAAGCTCCAACTTATACAACACAATTTGTAATTTGGGTTGTAAAACTGTTCAGTTCTATTCTTGCTGAATATTTGAGCAGCAGTTTGTGACAAGCTTTTACATAAATGCCCAGAAAAAACCTTGTGTGAGATGCTCATTTACCCTCTTGTGAGACATTGTTGTCTCTCTCCAGTCCAAGAGATTGGATTTTCCCTTTTTCCTGGCTGTAGTTTGAAACACTTGCAGTGCTGCAGAGAGAGAAATTGAGTTTCAGCATCTCCTGGATGCAGTGGCCAGTGAGAGGGGTCCAGCTGAAAAGGGACAGGCAGAGCACCAGAGTGCATGCTTGTGTAAAGATGGATTAGGCTTCATACAGCAAAATCTTCTTATTAAAGCAGTAGTCAAATCATTTTGGCATCTGGGGTTCTTGTTAGCTCCCAGCAAAGTCAGTTGGAGCTCTGTAGCAGACTCCAATGAGAAAAAGATAAGGCATTAAATAACATGCTGCACAGCTTTTGTGTGAGTTGAAAGGGATCCAAGCAGACTTTTGCCAGAATGACTGTGGATATGGTGCTTTTCCAGAAGAGTTTGGAGGGGCTCAAGCTTGGCCAAAGGAGTATGCATCAGTTCAAACCTAAAATTGTGCTAAATTTTCCAAAACCTAAATGACAGACAACAAAAAAGCGTGAAAAACATTGAAGCTTTAATCCAAGTTAACATCTGAACAGAGTACAAAAGAAAGATGCAGCTGGTTAAATGAACTTTTTTTCTAAAGAAACTTCAATTGTAATTTTTTTTTTTTCATATTGAATTTTAAAAATAGTCTCCACTTTACCCTCTAAGTGAACTGGAAAAGAAGAAATGACAATAGCATAGCAATTTGGGGGCCAATTTTCCTTAAATACATGTTCTATTCGATATCGAACCCTTTTGATATTCAGAAGTTTCAGGACTCAGTTCTCTGAAAGAAGCTGCATAAATTGTGGAATTCTGACAATACCGTTTGGCCTAATAGCTACTTGATCATGATTCCTTGGTGTATCCCACTGTTCTGGCTGATTGGAAAGCTCTCATTGCATACAATAATGCTGAAATGCCAGTCAGACTGCCTTGCGTAGGGTTTCGTGTGCTTTGTCATTAAGCCCTATTGTCAGGGTCTTTGTCATCTGGCTGTAAAATCATTCTGAACTGAGGGAACATGCACAAACCTGGGAGCACATCCACTTGGCTATTTCTGCATATTTTTCAAAGTGCCCATTCTCTTTTCCTGTTTTTTCTTTATTTTTTAGTATTTTCCTTTTAACCAGAAGAAAAATGAAACCCATTCTACCTAAAATCCAGTACCTAAAGTTCGGTTGAGTTGGGCATTTTCAAGGAAGTTAATTTTTTCCAACACTGCTTCTAGACTAACACTCAGCAAAAGGTATTTTTATTCTTTCCTTCCAAAGAAATGTCTTAAGAAAACTTAGAGAAGGGACTGTAGTGTGACAGACCTTTCAGGGTGAGTTTATAGCTGATATGCCTTTGGCATTTCTTTGATATTGGTTGCAAACCACTTAGACCCACTTGTTCTGCATTGATTCACTCTTCATAGCACCATATTGCAACTGTTGTTCCATTGAAATAATTTGTCATTGTTGGTACAGTAATCTAAGAGAAAGGTGTCCGTAGTAGATTCTTCTAGAAATAATTGAAATTTAACAGAGACATTCAAGTTCTTCTTCCTGTAGCTGCTCTTGCATATTTAAAGTTTTTTCCTTTCTTTTGTAAGTACTGAGGATTTTATATACTGTTTATGTCTGGCACATTATCTGATTCCATTTAGTATTGGGCCTTTCTTTGCAGAGCAGAAGAAAATATTTTCTTATAAATTATTTTCTGTATATAAGCTCAATAAATAAATCTAGATGAACCTCCCTTTCTCCTTTTCTTTATGTGTTTCATGTCACTTTTTCCTCTCTTCTTATCTACCTGCCCCATCTTTGTAGTTGTGTTCCACTAGCTAATTTCAGATTATTAAAACTCAGTATTAAAGAACAGTTTCTATCCTTTCACTTTGATCTTGGGATTAAATTATATATTAAGGTTCAATTTAGAACTAATATAAAGATATTTTAATAAAAATATTTGAGCTCAAAAATTCAGCAGTTTGATTAAAACAATATTCATTCTGACTCTAGAAATAGCCTTGGGATTCTTCATTATCTGTCATATAAAGATGAATTAGTTATTAACTCATTACCTTACAATGTATTGATCAAGTAAGTTTTAAATGTGCTGAAATCCTGTTAAAATAATAAATAAATCTTGTTTTGTTTGCAAATGAAAGAGGTTTTAATTTATCTCAACATTGCCAAGTACAGTGTTATACAGACAAGGGGTCAGAGAGCCCCTCCTGTTATATTCAAAGAGTATTTGTGTTGACAACTCCAGGACAGGCTCTTTTTTCTAGAGACCAAGATACACCTCTGCCTTGGGCCTGTGTCCAGCTTTCAGCTGGGATAGAGTTAATCTTCTTTCCAGTGGATGGTGCTGTGCTGTGTTTTGGATCCAACACGAGGATAATGTTGAGAACACGGACATGGTTTAGTTGTTGCTAAGCAGGGCTTACTCTAAATAAAAAACTTTTCAGTTTCCCAAACTCTGCCAGTGAGGAGGTGCACAAAAATCCTGGAGGAAGCACAGCCAGAACAACTGACTTGAACTGGCCAAAGGAATATTCCATATTCAAAACACCAAGCTCAGTATATGAACTGGGGGGAGTTGGCTGTGAGCCACCAAGCACTGCTCAGGACAGGCTGGGCATCTGTCAGCTGGTAGGAGGAATTGCGTTGTGCAGTACTTGTTTTTTTAATTGCAGTTTATTTTCTTAATTACAATTATTATTCTTATTATTATTATCATCATCACTATTAGTATTATTATATCTTAGTATAATTAGTATTATTATATTCTATTTGATTTCAATTGTTAAACTGTTCTCGTCTCAACCCATGAAGGTTTTTTTCCTTGTCTGATTCTCCTCCCCATCCCACAGAGGAGCATGTGAGCCAGCAGCTGTGTGCTACTTAGCTGCTGGCTGGAATTAGAATTAAACCAGGCAGGCACATGGAAGGACTTAGATGTCAGGTGCTTTTGGATGCTAGAGATCAGGACCCAGAGCGGGTGATGAGGGTGTGGACTCCTGCTCCCAGACACAACCTCTCCTTCCCCAAAACTGGTGGAGTGCTTTGTCTCTGTAGTGGTGTGAGCACATGAAAAGTAAACCTAGCACCCTTCAGTGTCAGTTCACCTCCACTTGCATTTCTTAGCTGCCACTCAGCTTTTCCTTCCCTTATCTTAGTGGAGCTAAGCAAACTCCTGCCGGGGGATGCTTGTGCCCGCGGGAGCGGGGGATGCTGAGTGCCCCGGGAGCGGGTCCTGGAGCCGGCCGGGGGATGCTGAGTGCCCCGGGAGCGAGTCCTGGAGCCGGCCGGGGGATGCTGTGTGCTCCGGGAGCGGGTCCTGGAGCCGGCCGGGGGATGCTGAGTGCCCGCGGGGAGCTCAGCAGCCTCCAGGGGTCACCGCCCGGAAACCTGGCACGGCACAGGCTGGAGACATTCCGTGACAAGGCAGAGCAATGTGTGCAGTGCCTGCTGGCAACCTGCCTGGCTTCAGCCATAGCTATTGATTGTTAGATGCGTTAGTACTAGGAAGCAGTCTGTCTCCATTCTTTTCCAAAGGGCCAATACTCAGCTGTGAAATCATTTAGCTAACTAAGATTATTCGACAAGGAGGACAGGTGTATTAATATAAACAAGCATGTCTGTTTAATTGCCTTCCTCTTTCAAGCAACCCTGTTTGTTACAATCAAGTGGAATGATCCTAAAACTTTTTTATTGCTAACCTTTCCTCACACAGAGGAAAGAGCTCAGATGAAGTAGTAAAAATATCTTAAATTAGCTCAGTATTAGCAAGACAGAGACTTTCTCAGATTGTTTCAATTAGTGGTTTCTTTTTTTCTTTCCAGGTACCCTCTTTAGCCCTTTTTGGTTTTTTAAAGCTGTCTGTCTTCTCCTTCACACTTTACCCAGTTAGACATTTGTCTTTTCAAACTAGCACCTCCTTTCAAGATTTGCTTTACAAGAAATTTCTTTCTTCTTCTTCCCCTTCTCCAATTGTTTCCCAGACTGTTTAGCTTACTTTTAAAAATAAATAAATAAATAAATAAATAAGTAAAATAATCTTCTCCGGGTGGAGAAATACGTAATAGAAGGCAGTCAAAGATATGGGTTATTTTATCAGACTCATAAAATGGCACTTGAAAAAGTGTCATATAAAAGATTTACCAGAAAGTAAGGACTTATGAATTACATGGAAAAAGAAGTGATATAAAAATGAGGTAGAGAAGAGAGACTGGGGAGATATGATTTGTCATTGTGACTGACAGTCCAAAAATAGTGTTCCTGATGCTGGTAGTGAGTAGTGATATCCTCTGAGGCTCTCTTTTAAGCCTGGTTGTCTGCTATATTCAGTGCAGTTTATTGATGGAAACGTGAGGTGGAGCAGCCTTATAATAGACCTTGGGAATATTCCAAAGTGAGAGAGGAGTCTGCTGAATGATAAAATCGTGTTCCATGTGACGCTCTTGAAACAGCCAAGCCACCAAGTGGTTGACTTCAAGTTCACCTTCTTCAGTAGCTCATTCATGGGTTCTTACACCAGTACTTTGTGGCAAAAATATCTAGAGTTCAAGGTAGTTAATTACTGAAGTGCAGCTTATGAAGCCTAGTCAAAGAATTCCCAGGGGCCAAGTGTAAATCAAGGTAAAAGCAATGACCAACAATGAGAGCCAAAGCCCACCAAAGGTTAAAGAGAACTAGAAGTACACAAAACTTCTAGTGTTTGGGAAAAAGAAAATTAATATATTCTTTTTTGGTAAAGTATTTCTTACATCCTTAGGTCTTTATTTCTACAGAAATTAAATTGTTATATTCTTGGGAATTAAATAGACAATATTCTGCCTTTTGCTATATTTCAGGCTTCTATGGATTCTGTATTGCAATATGTCTATGTTGTATACTAACTAATTAATTAGATTTGAACTGGGGCCTTGTTCTCAATATTACCACGTATTATAATATGAAAATGCCCAAAATTGTGAATACAAAAATTTGAAGAAATAATGGCATTAAATTAGGAAAGGAAAATTTGCTTTCTGTAAGGTCAAGGAAGGCCTTCAGTCTATTCCAGACTAAAAGTCTAAAATCTTGTGATGAAATCAAAATTGTGTTTTACAATTGCAATGGCAAAGGAAGAGGCCTTGGATGCATCTGTAATACACAGAAGTTATGTTTCCATTTAAAAATCTTTGTGCTTTCCAGTAAAATTCATGTACAATCTCATATAAAAATCACAAGGGTGTAAAAACTGCTTTTTCTAAACATGGACCATGCATGTATTAAAGTCAATCTCAATCTGATGTCCATCCTTGGATATTAATATGGTTGACAGACAAGCTCTCTGCAGTTTAGTTAGTGCCCCTCAACAAGGGCCTAGGTTGTTTAAATTCCAGTCCACAACCATTGGAGGGTTACACACTTCTGCAAAAGTTCCCAAATTTGCATGTAGTCTATCACTATTTTAAAATCCTTCTTAATTAAAAATGTGCCATGGTTTAGGAATGGTATTCCCCCCAGTTCAGTGTTCCCACTGGAACTCTCCAAACCAGGCCCTCACCCCCCCCTTCCCCTGTGGCAGGCTGGAGAGGAGAACTGGAGGCACGAAAGGCACAGGTTGAGATAGGAACAATTTACTGGGAACAGCAAGGAGATAAGAAAGGAACAGTAACAGCAGTGATATTGATAAGAGAGTGCACAAGAGAGGCAGACAATTCACACCCACCATGTGGGACACAACATCACCCCTGACTGCTCCCTTCCCACTGCCTGTCTGGAAAGGACCCCTCACCCCATCCCTGCCTATGGCATGGGGTGGAATAATCTCTGGGTCCTGGATACTGCAAAAATTGACCCTGTCCTGGCCAGAACCAGGGCACCTTGAAAAAAACCCTAAAGAATGTGAAGAAAATAAATAATAATCCAGTTAGTGTCCGGATTTGTCTATTTAATTCCCTCTCACTTTATGAAAAGGAATGTTCCATAATGTGTCCTTTCTACTCTGAGACAAAAGCAGCAAGTTTCACATGCACAGTGATACTATACAATTTGGGTATCTGTCCTTGAAATAGTTGTCAAACATTCCCAGGAGGACAAATGCTTTACTAAGCTTTGGGGCTAAGTGGTTCATAGAGAGGTCCACAAGTCCCTGTTCAGTTCTGTTCTTGTCCTCTGCCTCTACTTTCAGGAAAAAATCCCTTACATGAATGCAAGGGGTTGTTGAATAATGTACATATGAATAATGTTGAATAATGTCTCTTAGAAATTTTAATTTTCTACTTGCTGTTCTTTGATATTCTCCTCAAGTTTCCAGGGAAAATGTCCCCCACAGAGAAGTCCAGATTCATGCAGGCATACAGGGATCTCCTAAGAGTCATATAAAGTGCAGGAAAGCTACACTTGCGTGCAAAGTGAGAGTACCCACTTTTTGCTTCTCATTAATAAGGGAAGCAGATGGATTTTTTTAAAAAATTAATTTCTAATTATTTTTATTATCATTTTTCCAACTGCAAATTTTCTATGGCTTTTAAGAGTAGCCTAATGTTAACTGTATTGAAATCTTGCTATTGCTTTTTAAAGGGCCTATGATTCAACTAGAAAGAAGAAGAGATTACACCAAAAAAAAAGATAGTTTTTTATTCTTTGCCCCTCCATAATATATACACTTGAATGTGTTGACTGTTGCTTTTGCAGCAATACAAAAATATTAAACCCTCCAGAACTTCCCCTGTACCACAGAATATTTATACTAAAAAAATCCAGACTGGCCATTTAAAATATGTGAGCAAATATGGAAGTTCCTCAATTCAGTGAGATCATCAGGCAGAAAAAAAGTCATGGGCAAAAAAAGAGCTGTGATGCTGACAAAGAAATATTGTGAACATTTAATGGCAGTTCCAGTAGCTGCACAGTGTATTGTAGTTAAATAGTTTTGTCAGCTGCTTTTCTTGTAACCATTGGCCATGCCATAGTTCTGTATAAACCTCTGCAGGAGACAGAACCAGCTTTAATGAAATTTGAGTAGCTGACATATTAAGCAATGCATTATACTGGAAGAAATGCTCCTTGATATTTTTCCAAAGGACTTTCTCTCAACTGTAATCACTTTCTCCATACATGAATGATGTCACTAAAGACTTTTAAGAAAATAATTATTTTGACATTGACTGTAAAACAAATAGTTTAAGAACATCTGAGGCTCTGTAGATATTATTTCCTTTATCCTGTATTGACAAAGCAACAGCATGTGGCAGAAGTTGATTCCATCAGGCCTAGTTCATTGCAGGGCCAGTGAGCCAGATCTCATGCAATGGGAGAATATTGCTCATTTTGCTGCTCTAACAAATTTGAACTCTATCATGGAAAAAGTACTTTAGAAGACAAGTTACAAAGCAAATTTATTCATAGATTTTTTTTTTAAAATCTCTTTAAACCCAGAGATTTTAGTTGATAAATAAGAGTTCAAATGGTTTAAACACCTAAATGTCAGAGGCAGAAGTTATTTCAGCCCAAAGGAAAATCATCACAATCTGTGCTTTAGTATCCCAAAATTTAGTAATCTCAACACTCAAACATTCAGCCCTGGCAAGTTGACTCAGAACATCTGAGATACTTACCCATCCCTTCAGAGGCAGAGGAAAGGGATAAGTATAATAAAAAACAAGCTGGAAAACCTAGATGATGAGCAAAGGTTTCTTAAAGTTGTCCATGGGAAATGTGTGTCAGTCTTCTGCCTGCCTTTAAAGTAGAGGTACTTGGTTCAGGACTGTATATTCAGTACTTTTTTTCATTCCTATCACACCTAATCCATGCTAGGAAACCTGCCAAGTTTGAACTCATCCATTTTTACAAAAAGGAAAAATTTTACTGGAGAAGTTTTTTTCTGCCTGTCTTTGGCTTAATAGTTTTTGTACTTGCCTGGGCTATTTTAGACCTCAGCTCAATTTCCTTTTCATACTGAGATGGATCAGACTTCTGTTTACCACTTCATAGAAGAATACCCTCACCACCAGATCATAAAGTAGGTGTGGAGAAGGAAGGAAAAGGTGCAAAGGGAGCAATACACTCAAACTCTCTTATTAAGATCGATCACCAAAGGCCAAAGGCAAACAAAAAAGCAAGAAGGACAAGTCTCTGCAGTTCAGTGTTCATGCTGAGGAGCAGGAACTCTTGTTCCACACCAAAGAAAAAGAAAGTTTTAATTATTTAAAAAACATGTTATTTTATTTGGAATTTATTGTTGCTCTCCTTTAATAATTTTTTTTAAAAACTTGACTATCTGCTTATCTACATTTAATCTCTTTATTTTTTGAAACCTGTTTTCCTTCCAAGAGACTTAGGAACTATTCTACTTTATCTGATACAAGAATTCATCTTAATTTTTCTTTATCCTGTATGCTTCTGTATCCTTGACTACAGAACATGAGGACATTATTTACTTTTCTGCATGAGGAAGGTTGCTGTCCTTTCCCAACTCCATATACTCAGATCTGTTTATGACCATCATAAAGTCTGCATCAAAAGCAGAAGAAGTTCTTTATTCTGTTTGAGTTAGCATTTTTGTCTTAAATTGGATGGCTTTGGTGGAGTTGCACCAAGTTTCAGTGTCTGAAAATCTGGTTCAGCATTTCAGTTTGAAAATGGGAATGTGGGGTGACAGCAGTTTTTCAGAGAGCTCATCTCACCTTGTCAGGCCTTGCATTGCAGATGCAAGTGTTTCAGATGCTTAGTTTACATTAGAACCACTAATTTTTTTGCTGTGTTTATTCTTATTCACTGTCACTTTCCAGCTTTACACCGTGTCTATGCCGGTATGAAAAAAAAGTAAATTTTACAGTTTCACATAAGGTGATGAATAGAAACCACATTTTCACATTTACAGAATTAGATATTGATAGTGGTTATATATATATCAATAGTGAAATACCACCACTGCTACCATCAACCAGCAATCTTGAATAGAGAATCTTCTAATAACGCTTTGCAGTCATCTTTGCAGTACTTCAGTGCAACTGGAACCAATCAACATCTGTCCATGGAAAGCAGATCTCGCTGAAAATGAGCTTTTGGAAAGATCCAAGCTTGGTTGATAGGATACTGTCAGGCTTCACATGACTTTGGATATTGTGCTGTGCAAAGAAACCTAGACAGTACTAAATCAACATAGGCTATTTGTAAACTACATGGATTAATGAGTCACACAATAGAGATGGTGTGGTTATCATGATGGTGTGGTTTTGCAATTTGTATTTTAATTGGTTTTTGACCTATTTCTTTTTGTCATTAAGCCTATATTTTTAAAACTCTGACATGCAAAAAACCAATAAGTTCTCATCAGAAGCAACTGGAACTGGCACAAAAAATGGTTAAATGGCAAATAACAGAGATATTGTTTATTCCTTTGTTAGAGAGCATAGACAAATCATATGAATTTCATTATATGCAAATATAATGTTGTATTAAAGCAGTAAATAGCGTCCATAATCTCTGAATGGAATACTCCTTCCTGAAAATCTGTGACTCTAAAAAAAGTCTCAGGGACTGTGGGATTTAGACAATCTAATGTAAATTCCTGGTCTGAAACAGTGGTAGAGGTGTGGTCCTTAGAAAAGGAACCCAGAGCAGGAGTAGAGAACTGTCTTTATGTTCTTCTGATGTTGCTCAGAGAAGCCTTGAGAATGGCCAGAGGAACAAAAAACACCCCTTATGGCAAGTTCCTGAAGCTGTCCTCTTTGTTCAGTAAATGACAGAGAATTTCAAGGATAACAAAACCACAGTTTGTAAGTAATGTGAACAAATGCAAGACAGAAACTACAAACTGTGCAACAGATGAGTTAGCTATTGGTGGCAGTAACTCATCACAGATGGTGGGAGAGCCTCACTGAGGACTTTGAAATAACTGAATATCTGTCTAAAGTGTTTCCTCTGATTCAAACAGAATCACAGAACTGAAAGGAGGAATTAAATAATGAAAGTCCAATGACCTCTGCAAGCTCACACTTAAATCACTGCAGTCAATTTTGGCTATAAAAGTTACGTGATGCTGCTTTGCATAGTGATACAACAATTAAAATTCATTTATCCACAAAATGTGCTAGGCAGATTTACGTTTTTATTTTACCTCTCTTTTATAGATGATGAACTATGGTTAGATGAGAAAAACATAATTGTGAGGGACATACAATCCAGTTTAGACCTATCTAATGTCATAAGTATTCCAGCACCATAATTTTTTTGTGTAAAGGAGAGATGCCTCTAAAAGTGTGTCTTCCTACTGCCAATGCATAATAGAGCCTGTAGCTGTGAGAGTGTTACTATATTACAGGACTGTCTACCTCCTACATGAACACCAAGATTTCTAAGCAATTTTCAGTTAAATGGGTGACTGAGAATAAAAGGATTCAGAGGTAGCAGTAAATGTCTAGATCCTCTTTGCAAACATACACGTGGAGATAAGTTTTCACCGTGTGTTTGTCATTTTCAGACAAACAAGTATGCATTAAAAATCCAAAAGCACGTAATTTTCATAGCCAAAAATACACATTTTCAGCCTAAGTAAGCCTGTGTAAAAGGCACAGCCCATATTTATTATATTGCTCCTATGGAAATTCACTATGTTTTTCTGATGAGGCCACCTATAGGAAATATATCAGTTCACTGATACTCATCCTCATGAATATTTTCTACCTTTTCTTTCCTAAATTATGAAAGAATAATTTAAAGCAGTTGGCACATGACAATAGGTATTTTTTATAGGCTTCTCTCTGACTAGGAGAGCATAAGCTTTCATTTTAGCATTCCCTCTAGGTTTGTAAAATACATCAAAAAGGACCATGCATTAGGTTAGATTCTTTCCGTGGTTAAACATTTCTTTCTTCAGGAGATGAGTCAAGGAGGGCAAAAGGTGATGATTCAACAGCTTTTTACACACACATTCCAGTTTTGGGGCAGCCTGAGGCTGTTTCAGTTCCTTTCAGAACTTTGTATCTGACAAGAGGTCCTTCAAACTGCAGTCAGATGCACCCAGAGACCTTAAAAGGTTTTCACTCATCCAACTAGACTACTGAAATCTAGGACTGGATCAAAGAACAAGCAGTTTGCAAAAAGGCAGAAAATTCTGCACAGGGAACAGGGATATTATGAAACTGAGCTTATGTAATTACTTTACTTAACAAAGATATACTGCTTTGAATTGCCATGGTCAATACCTTAAGGCTGACAGTCATCTGCTCCTCATTTAGCATTTTTTCTCTCTCTGGAGCCCAGTTCTTCCACGACTGCTGCAGTTGTTGTACTTGAACTGGAAAACCCAAAAAGTACTTCCACTACTTTAGCCCCACAACTTTAGCAGGTTCCAGACACGATTTCACTGCCTACTGCCCATTTCAGGCTTGCAGCCATTAGAGGGCAGACCATAACAAATTGTTGACAAATGTATTTTGTCTCACCAGCGCTATTTTTCCAATCAGAAATCTTAAGAGGCTCATTTTCAGCTCTGTTCTGAAGTGAATAAGTCACAGCAGCAATGCAAAGACTGGTGAGGCAATTATTTTAGCATTTTTTGCTAGTCTCATCTTATTCTGATGGTACAAATTACATCTCCAGGATCTTTTTTTTTTTTTTTTTTGAGTTTTTCTGTAAGTCTTGATGGAGCCCCATTTGTTAAGTATAAAATTTTCGCTTGCACTGAGCTACTGTCATAACAATTGAACTCTGTTGCATCAGAGACCTCTTTGGAAGGATGTACGTTTTTGTTCAGAATATAATTGATTTTATTCACTGGACTGGTTTGGGTCTGTGTCCTGGATTTGTGGGGAAAACAGAGCTGATAACACTCAGGGAGTGTTTAGCAGGAATGTTTAACAGGACTAAGAGTCAAGTCCTTCCCTGCGTCTCATCCCTCCCC
>VYXF01001341.1:701922-731248 GCA_013397295.1 Polioptila caerulea
CTGGTCCCTGAGCCCCCAGAGCAGTCAAGGACAAGCTCTGGGTTCCCACACTACCCCATATTTAAACCTGGACCCTCGGTTGTTCCTGGTTTTTGTCCCTGGGCCCTTTCAGTGTGTGGGAATAAAGTGCCTCTGGAAATGCGTACAAACACCCTTCCCGCTCTGGTTTTTGGCTCTGGGGTGTGTGCCTGCAGCAGGGTGTGTCTGCCTGCCCGTGTGTGTGGGTGCTGGCCTGCCTGGCACGGCTCCTTCCACAGAGACTCTTCTCAGGAAGGTGGCGGCACTTGACCATCCACACCTGCCACTGCTCTGATCCCCTGTGGCTCAGAGCACACTCTGCAATCCTGTGGAGTCATCAGATCTGTCAAGCGGCATCAGAGACCTTTGTAACATGAAATGGATGAAGGGGTGTCTGCAGGGCCTGGAGGAGCAGTGACTCACTCTGCTCAGGTCACCAGGGGGATAATTTTGATAGGGCCACTCTTGCAATCAAAGTCTGGGCTCATTTAAGAGCCTATGCTTTGAGACATCCGTGTCCACATTTACAGTAATGATACCTCTCCCTTTCCGTATCCAGAGCTTCATGGAAATGTCTTTTCCTGTCCTGCCTGGTGACTATTTGCCACCAGTGCAGAAATGACACCAGTGGCACACCTGGCATGCTGGTTTCCATCAGGGATATCTTCTGGCCAGTGGTAAGGGCATCAGCACTGATGTCTTCCTGCAGGCAGTGGAGGAAGCTGAGGAAGGTTAGCATCAATACAGAGGGGTGGGAACAAATCTTTCTGCAAATGTATTTTAAATCAAATTAAATCTTTATTGTGACACTTTCTGAGACGTCTAAAAAAAAAAAAAAAGAAAGAAAAGAGGAAAGTAAATGCATTTTAAAAATTTACACTAGTGCTCTGATGCATAAAAATTAACCAAATCCTCTCTGCATCTGACCTATTTGCATTTTGTGCATCAATAGGCTTTGAACTAGCATTAAGGTAAGCAGAATAAATTGACAAGCTTTCCATTACGTTAAAATATTAGATCATGGCTCTATGTTTACCTGGTAAGTTCAGGAATGTGACAAATATGTCATTTAGAACCTATTTATTGGGCTGTTGTTGGATGCACTCTATCTCCCTTCTTGAGCTTTTCATTCAGTAAAACCCCAAGTTTTGAAGCAGATAAGCACTTCAAACACTCTATGAATTTTAGTAACATAAACCTTGGTAAAAAAAAAACAAACCTTAGAGGTAATTACATAACATCACAGATGGCAGAATGGCTCTGTAAAGAAGTTATTTTCTCGAAGGCACTTATCAATTTGGTAATACAGTGCACAAGTGTTCATTCTTTACTGAAAGAACACTGCCAATTTATTGTGTAACCATGTTCTGCCAATGTCCTATTTAATGACATGGTTTTGTTTTGTATTATGGACTTCTCCATTACTTGCCTTTCCCATTATACACATGTTGTCTGCCAGTGGCAGAGGCAGAGCCAACACTGAGGCTGAAGACCATATTTATCTCCCAGTACACAGGTTTTTGTTTCTTGATGGTATTTTTTTTTTCTGAATTTTAATTTTTTTTATTTAACATATAATATTATTTACTGTAGTGTTAAGCATCCAGGGTTTCAGGCTGAGAAAAAATGGAAGTGAGAAGAAAGAGTGTTAAATTCCTTCTTCTACCCTGGGAGAGTAGAGCAATTTAAAGTGCTCTCATACCATCATAATGTTAATTTCCCCCCCAGTGATTTCTGGCATCTGGCTCTATTCCCCCATGCAAAGGAACTTTACAGAGTAATTTGTCTCATTAGAATTTTTTTGCTCCTGAAATGTGAAAGGAAAATAAATGTATGTAGTATCTGGCTAAATATATTGATGTATATAAATATAACAATAGAAAGGCGTGCATATATTTCATAGAGTCAATTATATCTAAAAAGTATTCATTCCCAATTTTCACCAGAAAGTAAGAAATTTGATCTGCAGTTATCTTTATGACCTCAATTTAGCCTTCTTGTGTATAACAGTTGCGAATCCATCCTGCAGGAAACTGGAGAAATGGTAACAGGATTTCTTGAAAGATGTGATGCTTTTTGGATTGGAGGATGAAGGACATCTTATAGATTGGATATTACTGCCTTTTTCACTTGCTCACATAAAGTTCACTGGTGAAAGCACTTCTTAAATGAAGAATTGAAGCTGCTTTAGGTAGAAGTCACATACAAAAAACCCCAACAAAAAAAGCCAAGCTTTTCTTCTTATATTTTTTCTCTTTTGTACAGCAATAGCAGACAAGTGCTGAAAAATACTAAATAATTTACTACACCAGGAAAATGTGTAATCCTGCAGCCTCTTCCAGTGTATTGGATAAACATGATCAGCCGTGGTCTGCCAGGGTGTGAAGTGCTGCAGGTACTGCCCAATGCACTGCAGGATCTGCAACAGATGCCAGCAACACCCACCAGTTTTCCGCATCAATATAAAACATTAATGGCTTGCTGAAAAGGACTGTCTTACTTATGGTGGGTTTTTTGTACCTAGTCCATTACTTTTAAAGGTTCCCCCTTGATATTAAACCCGCTGCACTTAAATTATAGTTATTCTATGAATAACAGCACTCTGATCCAGCATTTAGAAAAAGAATTTCTGTTTGTGCACGCCTTTTGAAAGGCAAGCTCATTTGTACCTACTTGCACCCTTCAGGTATCATCTAAAAATAAAAAAAGTTAAAGATATGATGAAAAACAGGCAAATAAAAAGGCACTATCCCATTTCTACTTTTCAAACTGAGAAAATTTTTAATATTTCTGACAAATTTGATTAGAGAAAAAAATAGTTCTAAATTACGTTACCTGTTATTTTTTTGTAATTCTTGAAATTGCCTTACATCAAAAAGAGTATTAAAGATCCCTAGATGTGTTTGATATAATCAGAGCAGAGTTATTTAAAGGTCCCAGTGGACTGCTAGCCTATCTAGATAGAATTATATTTTGTAATCCCTGAAGAAGAAAAGTCCGTCAAGTACTTAAAAAGCTAGAGATGAAGGACTATACTTCAGCTAGGGCAAGTGTAAGCTAAAAATGGCTAAATGTAGGCATTTGGGAAATGTGTCAATCTTGACTGCTCAAAAATAGAAATAATTATGTAAATCTTGGCTCCAAACCAGAAAATGGGTGAGTTAGAAAGGTTGTTAAGTATGGTCACATACTTCAGTAAATTAATTCAATCTCCTGTCAGAGATTAGAGATCCCTTATGAAGGTGCTAAAAAGATAAATTGCTGAGTGGCAATTTGGGTCAGACCAACTTAGCTCGTTCAGTGCTGGGAAAGAGTGGGGTAGAACACTCTGCTCCAAATGTCTAAGCACCCAGGCAGGCAATTACAGCCTCTGAAGAGCATCAAGAGCAGCGAGGCGTGGTTACATCCCAGACCTGCTCACAGTGAACAAAATGCTCACCCTTAAAACAGCTTGGGTTGTACATGAAAAGAGACTGAGTAAATTGGAAAAGGAAGATGGAAGGACTGTGATACAGGTGTCCATTTTTTTCCTGTAGTAGTTTAAATTTATTTCCTGGTTTATGAAGAAAGGCTTACTTGGGGGACTTCTAGTTGTTCCCACCACAGAAAACGAGAACATTCAATCTGAGATCTGTAGGAAAGAAAAAAAAAAACACAGTCTCTTTCTGCATTGTATGATTTGATAAATATTGCTTCTTAGGAGCAAATACTGTTTTCACCTTTGGGATCCAGATCCTACTTGTCCAAAGAAAGGCTGAGTGGAGAAAAAATTTTATAGATATTAAGATATTATTAGATATTAGATGTTAGATTAATATTAGATATTATTATAGATATAGATTATTATAAAGCATTTTATAGATATGACTCATGAACTGCATTCCACCTCTCAGATGTCTGAAATAAAGCCTTATGTTCTTCAGAAGGGAACTTTCAATGGAATCACTCCAGTTTCTGAGTAGCTGATGGTGCACTGTATCCAGTTTTGCATTAAAAGATGTTTTTATCTATTGTGATGGTGGCCAAACACTGGAGGAGGTTGCCTACAGAAACTGTAAATCTCCTTCCATGGAAACATTCAAGACTTGATTGGGACAGAGAAACCTGGTTGGATTAAATCTTCTTTGAGGAGGTGGTTAGATTACATGTCATCAAGAGGTTCTTTCTAATCAAAATCATTTCTATGCTTCCATGGCATGCTAGAAGTGTTTATTTTTAAAGCTAAAATTGTGATGTGTATCCTGTGGATCGCCTTTGTGATCTCAGGTTCAGCTGGCCATGGTGGCTACCAGGAGGAGCTCCAGAGATGTACCAGGGAGTGTCTGTCTCTACAACTGACAGTTTGGACACTCCAAAATGTGGCTTAAGTACTCATCATAGTTATATGAAAGAGATGAAGATACAAGCCCCTCAAAAACCCCTATGAATTAAATTAGGAGTTAGGATTTTGAAGCTGAAACAGTAGGACAACAGTAAATTCTACCTTATCTTCCTGGGCTGTGGCTGCTGATAATCTGGGAGGGCACAGGTCTGAGCACTGGTATATGATTGCCTATACTGGGTACTTTTACCACAAAAGTGAGCTCCAGTGCTCAGGCCCTGGCAGAGCCCCCATATTTAACAATGTTTGCCAAGCAGCTGCAAACAGGGACTTCTGAGGTGCAACAGGACGCATTTTGGAAGTGGAGCACTTAATCATGGGCTTGTCTTTCTATTACTTCCAGACAAATAGCATTAATTTTCACGGGGCTAATAAGTTGTCATTATCTAGCTGGTGAGGACATACCACTCAGAGCTGCCTCAGCAAGAAGAGATGAAGCAGCAAACTCTGCCTCTGTGCCACTGAGTTGCCAGCAAATGCCTGCTGTTCTGTTCAAGAATAACAAACCAAAGTAACACCTTGTTGAAGCATTATAAAAATGTTTCACAGAACCACCTGCTAAAATGGCAACCAGATTAAGTTTAACAGATATGGATATAAAATGGATATAATTTTTAAAAATTTCAACGTTTTAATTAAAACATAAGATTTAAAGATTACTATGCAAGGTTCCATAATAAAACATCATAAAATGATGCAATTATTCTAATAAATTAAGCTGTAAAAAAATTAATTTTTTGTAAATAGTTTCTTTCTGTAGTGCCAAAGTGGTGTTTTCACACTGACAAGTAAGAAAATGGTTTAAAATAATAAATAAAAATTCTAGGACTTTTTTTTATTATTTATAGGTAGAAGCAATTCATGGTCATTGGTTTATTACTGTAAAAATATAAAGTCTTTTGGAGTCTGGAGACAAAATACAGCATCATCACATCACTCAAATGTATCCTTTCCCCAAACTTGGAAAATCTCTCACAAATTCTTTCCTTTTTCCCTTTTTATTTTTTTTTTTACATGCTCTTTGCTCTTATTTTGCTTGCCTCTCACAGGTTACATCTATCAGGCTTTTTAAGTACCAGCCCTAGACAAACTAAATTGGCCCTCCTGTTGATATAGATTAAAGGTAGAGCAGTATGAATTGCTTTGCCTTAATCCTACTATATGCAGAACCAGCTCAGAGCATAGCAGTTTATGGTTTCAGACTGATCAGAAAACATAACCTGAAAATTGTTCCTGCATTGCTAAGCATCCTAGGACTCCTTACTGGGAACCATGAGAAAATAAGAGTTGTGTTCATTAAAACATTATTTTGTAAAAAAATAATTAGCACTATGAAGTATTCACTGACTTATTATATGCTACACTGGAAAGTAAAGCAGCTGAAATGTATTTGAAGAACCTGAAGCTCTGATTTTTTTTTTTCTTCTGTCAAAAACAGGGCGTACTCAGGAACAGTGAACAAGGCTGTTTTGGGATCAGGCAGGACGGAGGAGAGGCAAAATGGCTGCGTAATATTGCTCATTCAAATTTTGGGATTTTTCAATATTTTTTGTTCATCATTCAGTTTATTGGCTTCTGCTCTGCTGGCATTGTTTTGCAGACAGATATTTAGAGGTAATGCTTTGAGAGGAGATATTGAAAGAAAGTGGGGACCACAGATTAGGTCAAGGAATTTGGAGAGGTAGAGGTGTATGAAAAGAAGCACAGATAAGAAAAAAAGGATGTGATGAAAATTGAAGGTAGGGTGAGTGAGTGGAGGAAATCGAAGTAACAGGAAAGAATCAGAGCTGAAACAGGTAGGGGCTTGAAAAAATAAAACAAAACAATGGGTGCATGGCAAAGGGGAAATAATAGTGGTTTTGAAGAACATTCGGTAATGAAAAGCATCAAGGCATCTGGGTGCTAAATTAGGGCATGTGGAGTGTTATTTATCCCATCATGATATCAGTAGGATGAGATGAGAGAATGCCTCTACAGTTGCTCGTTTTGCCCGGAGCAGTTTTGACATTTCCCACTCACTGCAGATTTTTTCCTAATGGTACAACCCCAGTGAAGTGAGATGAATGATTTCACAGGAGCTTGTTCTGCATAATGCACAATGAGAGAGATCTCTCCTTTGGGGAGATATAGGCAGTCTCTGTGCCTGGATGGTGAGGGGAGATCCATCCTCTGTACATGGTGCCTGCTATTTTTTTGCATGGCATTTGTCCCAAGTTTGAGCCAGATGTCCAGAGAGTAAAAAAGCTGGGGCTACAACAGAGACATTCCTGTGCTCTGTAAAAGACTGACATGGCACAGGATAGGGCTTGTCTGAGGGAAAGCCTTAGTGGCCCAATCTGTTCTTCTGTCATTTTTCTGTCATTAGGTATAATTCCTAAGAATTCAGCTATTTGTAAATATATTTATTCAAGCTGATTTCAATACTATTATCTTTAGCCTAATGACAGAACCTGAACAGAATGGATGCTGTGAATTGTCTGCCATGGGGGAACCCCTTAAGTTTCAGCAAAGAGCGAGTGAATGTCAACATCAAGTCTCACACAGAGAGTGTACTTACATGTAGCTTGAGGCCTGACACCTGCTCTGGTGATTCAACAAACTTACTTCCTAGCAAATTTTTTCATATTTTCATATTGTTCTGATTTTTTTCTGTTATCCTTGCCTTTTACACTAAATACAAAAAGTTCCTAGAAAAGTTTTTGTTTGTTTGTTCGCTTGTTTGCTTTTTAGTGCAAAATAATGTCTACTAGAAGTCCAGAAGCAGCTGCATTAGAGAGTTCAGCAGTTTCAAAACCTAGCTCATAGCTGTACTGGAAGACCTGCCTTAAGCCCTTTTACAACTCTATTCAATTTCTTAATTCTATATACTTAGGAATGTGTTTCATAAGTTAATTAGGTAAATAATAGCACATTATGGAAAGTTAAATTTTATTTCATTGTAATGTCTTTGTTTTCTCTTTCTAACCAAAATTGGAATAGTTTACATCTAGTCTTATACAGAAATCTCTTCATGTCACTTACCATTTTCCTTTTTCAGGTCTGGGTAATTTTAATGGTCATGGGCTATTTTCATGATAGGATGACTTCAGCTGAGTGTGGAATTCCAAGTGAGAGTTCATAATTCTTTTCTCTACTAGGAAAATAATAGATTTCTTACTATTTTTTATCCTATTCCCATTACCTTTATTTTTCCTCTCTAAGTTTTTAAGTTCACCGGTAATTCTAAGTTCAACTGTAATTCAGCAATAATGTAATCAAATTATTTTATCCAGTGAGCATTGCTGTGCATTTCTCAACAGAGATTTTATCTGCCATTATTTTGCCCATTCACCTGCCTATGTAGGATTCCTCTAAACATCTCAGTCTTTTCCAGCTTTTAGTGAAATTAAATATTTTATGTTGGGTATCTATTTTCTGATCTTCCTTAGCCCTTTAATTAATAGGTAGCCAATAAATAATCACAAATAACAAGTTGTTAGTATCTCAGCTCTTACTTTGCAGGCAGATTGGAATTTTTGCCAGTTTTTAAATGTAATCTTTCTAAGAAATTTTAGAATTAATAGAATAAAGTATGTAAAGCAAACATTTATGTGTGTGTGTTTGCATGGGTTCACATGTAGAGGAGTCTTTTTGCTCAAAGTGACTCAAAACCCAGCTGGACATAAACAACCTTCCCAAGCTGGTCCTGAGTGGAGCAGGAGGCCAGCCTGGGTGACCTGCAGAACTCCCTGGTGACATGATCTATTTTACAGAATAGAAACACAGATCCATTTAGTTTGGAAAAGCCTCTTAAGATCATCGAGTCCAAATGCAAATCACTCTGTGAATTTCATTGTTTGCCCAAATTGCTTTCAAACACGAATTACTTATTTTGGCCAGGAGGAAAGTTTGGTAAAAAGTGGAGTTAGAATCAAAACATTTTCATTAACCACAAAGTTATTATTGGTTCTTCAGTTAATATTATTTTATCACAGATTTTAACTTTATCTTAATAATTTGGCTTGTCTTGAACTCCTTACAAAATCTCAAGACCTATGTGAAATCTACGTTATTTTCTACACAATTCTTTTTCACTCCAAATTACAACTAAAGTAGCTCTTGATAGTTTTTGACTTTCACTGAAATTCTTTTTCCTCTTTGCCTGCAGCTTCTTTCCCATATTTAAATCTGACAGGGACAACCAGCCTTAGTCCTACAGGGGAATTTTGCAAGTGTCTGCTGCTGGCTGAATTATTTAAAGAAATGGAAACAATGTTGAAAAGTTAAAAATAATTCTATATTCAGCTGACCTTCTAACATTTTATTCTAATATTTTACTCTCATATATATGTTCATTCATCAGATTAATTTAAACTAGCATTTTAACCATACTACAAGATAATTCTTCCAAGATTTCTCAGAAAAAAACAATTTTGTGGGTCAATCCTGCAAAGTAATCTCATACATTCATTCACCACCATCCCCAGTGGGATGGGGAACAATTTTCACCTTTGTGTAGAGCAACTCTGGATGTTCATTGTTACCCAACAACTGGTTCCAGGGCTAATGTGATCAGTTGTGTTTAACTTTGTGTTGTGCAGAACTAGGATGATCCTGGAAAGGTCTCTGTACCTGGCTGGAATCATGTTGGAAAATTGTCCTGGTGTGAGGATGGTGGTGTATGACCATGGCATCAGCCAAAAGCAGAGCAAGCTGAGTTGCTCTCCAACAACCAGGACCTGGAGTGAAGCAGGAGTGGCAGACAACACCTTCTGTGCAGGCAGAAGAGGCAGGGAATATTCATGTAATCTTAACAAAAACAACTCAGTGCATATGTTATCCATAATTCATGTTCTTTTCTTGCTGCACTGAGGGATTCTGCTGCTAAGATGGTGCTGGATGTTTCTGATAGTTGAACATAAAATGTGGCATGAATATGATGTACCAGTATGGATTGATGAAACCTGTCCAAAGCACTGTCTTGCCAGTAGGCTGACTTTTGTCCTATAATTTAGGATCAACATTATTATCATTGATTATGATTATTTCACTTGAAGTGTTGAAGTGTGGAATCAAATTTTTTGTGAGTAAAGATGTCACAATAATACCCCACAGCAATAGACTTGGATCTAGTGAAACAAATAGAAAGCTTCCTTCTAATGTCATTCAAGCAGGAAGGGAAAGTAATTTTTAATCATCTTCTGCAGAAAGAGGAATAAGAAATGGAACAATGGAATCCAGTTCAAAAATGCCCTATTGCAGTCGGTGGACTGGAGTTCAAAAGTCACTTTCCTAGACTTAGTGGCTTCAAAATTCTTTCAAGCCACTGATTTCCCAGAGCAGATGTAGCTAGGGAACAACTAACCAAAAAGATCACCTATTGCATAGTGATGTAATGCTCTAGGGGCAGTCACTGGGATATCTGATCTGAGGGCAATCTCTGACAGAGGACAGTGTTTTGTGCTGAGATCTCCAGCAATCCCAAGGAAAACAAGCTACATCCCCAGCCCACAGTCAGGTCAGGAGAGCAGGCAGAACTAGGCCCTGCAGTGGGAAGTGGTTGTGGACCAGCTTTGGTTACTTATAAGATTACAGCTGTGCTACGTATTTTGGTACAAGAGAAAAGATGAATCTGTTGTGATATTATCCAAACACTGGGAAAAAGACCCAAATATGTTTTGCACATGCAGCAAAAAAAGACCAAAAGGAGTAAATGTCTTTTCCTTCACTCACACAATTTAACAGGGATTCACATGCAGAAGAACAGGTTCTTGACAGACAAAGCCAGCCCCAAGATACTTTCCATGTTGCAACCTTTCATTTCCAACTCATCGGTGGCTGAACTGCTGTGTGTCAAACTGAATGCCATTGCCTGGACATAGAACATTGTGAGTGATTATTTGGTAATAAAACCCTCCCTACCTAATTTTATGAATAATGGCAAGGCAGAGCTGTTTCAAAAATGGCACAATTTCATGCACTATAGTTACAGGCTGCCTGTAAATTCTTGCTGTGTGTATCCTCTCTGGAGCTTTGCACAATCCCTTCCCTCCTTGCGTTTTAGGGAGTTAACCTTGTGTTCCTTAAGAGAGAAATTAAAAGAGAAGAAAAATCCCACCCCTAATTAAATAGTGATAGAATTTTATAAATAGACATAGTTACAATTATGTTCACTGAGACATTCACTGAGCCTCTGCACTAAAGGTAATTGTCTCACCTTAAATTGCACATGCAGTTACCACTAATGTACAGGTTCCAAAAGCTCCACAGAGTGGGAGAGGGATTAGCCTAATTGGTGATAGGAGAAATTGTAGAAGGCTCCATAGTTTGCATGTAAGTCTCAGAAGTATTACTAAACTAGTTGGTTAAAATTAGGTAGAATGTGGATCTTCATACAGGCTAAATTACTTTTGGGAATTCAGTGGTTCATAATTGAAGCCAAAAGTCCCCCTTTTGCACATTATTACCAGAATAATTCTCTTACGCATAAGAAATCAAAATGGAGTTCTTGCAGGGTTCTATACTGCACAAAGGGTGTGTTTCCCATATATAATTTCTTAATATCAAGAATTTGGGTTTCTTTGAATTGATGATAGTGACAGCACATGAAAACACAGCTAAAAAATACATTGGGTCCTAATTCCAATCCTATTAATAAAATGTTTCAAAAATCATACACTGTGACTTTGTGACCTATTGATCTACACCCAGAGATATGCTGTGCCTATATGCTTTTTGCTCTACTTTTACAGCTTTTTGCACCTTTGTACATCTGACACCACTGCTCAGTGAACCCAGACTGGAGCTAAGTGGGGAGGAATGGATGGTGGATTGAATCAGTGGGATTCAAACCCAAACTCAGCAGAAACCAAATAAATTGTTATGAACTGTAGAGTCTAGGAACGAAACCTTTGAAAACAATTCACAGGACAAGAGATAAAACTGAAAAAGGTTAGACTTAGAGTAGATGTAAGGAAGAATTCTTTTTTTTTGGTGAGAGCGTTGAAACACTGGCACAGATTGCCCAGAGAGGTGGTAAATGCCCCATCCCTGAAAACACAGAGCCCTGAGAAGCCTGATCGAGTCAACTGCAGGAGGCCTTGGACTAGATGATCTCTAAGGAGTTTTTCCAACCCAAACTATTCTGTGATTCCATGAAATTCTCCTTTAGACAATATTTGAGATCACAGGAGTCCCCAGTATCTCAGTTGATTCTACTTCACAAAGGTGACTTAATACTAAAAGTTGTTAGTTTAAGTAATTATACTTTTTATATGAGAACATAAAACCTCCTCAAAGCCTAACTTGGCATATTCATGAAATTCTCAAGCCTTTATTTTTATTTCCCCCCAGTAATACTCCCTAGGTTTCTCCTGGAAAGAAGGCAAAAGTTCATAGATCTTGATGTTGCTTAACTTTCTGCATCCGAAGATGTATAACTAAACAAAATATCTCTGTATTTTACCGAAAGATCCTGACCTGGTAGAAACACTCAGGACATATTTCACAGATTAATCATCTGGAAAACATAAAATAAAACTGTGGCTATCTATGATCTCCATTGTAGTAGAGTGTGATATGAAAGTCCAGGACTTGATGTCATTTTTTAAGATATTGGAGAAAGAGTTCATGTCGCTGTGGGTCACTCCCCAAGGACACACAGGACACGTTCTCAAGAGAAGGCTGAAAGAACTTTATTAAAATATCTGACTCCATATTTATAGTATTTTCACAAGGACCAGGGATTGGAGGAGAAGCTGGACCTCTCTCCCATCACACTGGTCAAGACAAATGTCAATCAGTCACTTTCCACTCCCAAGAGAAGGAATTTCCAGCGACCTTGTCTTAGCATAAACAAGCTTCTAATAATAGCATCAATTAATGAGAAAGTGAACTAAGAACTACCAAACATTGAGTTAGAAAGTGCATCAGGAAAACTTGGAAGAATCAGGGCAACAAGTTCAAATCATGGTCTCTCAGGTTATCATTATGTTACAAAATAAAAAGGCTCAGGAGGCAATAATTGCTTCCAAGAGACAAGACCAAATAGCATGGTATGACTACACTGCTGAAAGGATGATTGCCCCTAGAGCAGGCTGGATTTACCAGTGCTCTGTGTTGGCTTTGCTGACCCCCTGCCTTGTGTATTGGTCCTCAGGTGTTGATATTGGTTTTGCACATTTTCAGTTCAAAGCATCTGAAATACCGAGAAGCTGTGCTGCAACATCCCAGAATATTTCCACAACACAGTTCTGGAGGGGTTGGACACACTGGGACACCCAACAGGATGCTGCTGCAGGGGTTTGAGGATGTCACAGTGTAAAAATAGCACTGGGAAACTGTAAAACAGAGAAAGCCAAACTGTGATGTCATTTAGACAGTCTTTTGCCTGAAGACAGACCGTGGGCGAGGGTGAAGGTGTGCATTTCAGCCCTGGGAGTTCTAACTCTGATGAACAGTTAATTGTTTAGGAGGTAATGCCCGGGACAAGAACAATTGCAGAAATTCTTCAGAGGGCAATTTTGTGTCTGCTTGGTCCTTTGTTCTTGGTTGTTCTTTTCAAAAGTTCCAATCTCTGTCCAGACACTAATAAAGAAGTCAACTGCCAAAGTTCAAGGGAATGATAGTGAATAACAAAACAGCAATTAGAAATTTCCTCTCTGGAAGGGGAAGTAAAAAGAATTAAATGGTTTTTAAAGAAATAATTTTTTTAATTTTTATTTTGGATAGTCCTAATTTTTAAAGTAATTTTACAAAACACTTCTATTTGTCAAGGTTCTTTGGTCACCTCTGTAAGGGGGTGGTCTGACAGCACTCATCCCCTTGAGGAAAGAGTTCAGGGTCTGCCTCTCCAGCTACCTTAAGTTTGCAGAATGTTCCTGACAGAGAACCAAACAAATTCTGCAATTCTTAACTTCTTACTGTGTTGTACAGCTGCTGAATAAGGCTGGCTATTCATAAAGGAAATTGCAGACCCCAGACAAACTCCCAGTGCAGTCCCTTTCATTTAAACAAAATTGAAAAATATCACTAATGAGGTGCCAAATTAAGGCAGCAAGTGCTCATATACATTCCAGGCAGCTGATTATCTCTCATCAAGGTGCCTAAGTAATACAGTCCTCATAATGAACTAATGGATTTGCAGGTCCAGTTAACACAAAAGTTCAACCTCAGACAAGTTAAAGTTAATCAAGTACAAAAAGGATTAAATTAGTACATTTAAATTCAACTGACAGAGGCATTAGAGCTGTGCTGCATTCCCTTATTTTCTGCTTTGGTGTTAAGTGTTGGGAAGAGAATGGAAGTTGAAGTATCCCACTCTTTGGGGACTTCATGCTTCAGTTCTTTACCACCCATGCATATGGAGTCGCTAATGACAGAGCAGCTACCCATCAGGGAATGCAATTCCACGTAGACATTTTCACCAAAATGGATTATTTCAGCCTCGTTGGTCACAGATTCTGTAGTTTTCCAGTGATTCATCTTACTATTAATAATGTCAGAGAATTTTAGGCCCTTGAATTAAATAATGATAAATAGGAGCCACTGAGCGAGCTCAGCAGAGGCAGAGCTGTTTATTTCAGTGTGAAGCTCTGTCAGGCCTGATAAATCGGATCCCTGAAATAGTTTATAAAGTACTGAATTGATGTGGCGGTTGGTGAGGGAGAGAATTAATGTTATGAAATAGGCCTGCAACCTAGATTTGATGAAAGCTGAGGAAAGCCTTTTATATAAATTCTGTGTCTGTGTAGGAAATGGTTGCAGTGAGAGGTGAAAGAGCTGCACGGGGAAATAATGTGGTTCTGTAATCTCGGCGGGCACAGGTCAGGGAAGAAGGCGCTCTGCGGATGCCGGCAGTGCCGGAGCTCCGCGGCGCTACACGAGAGCTGTGCCAAGAGGAGGGGTGGTCACAGGCTGCTCATTTATAACACCAAACACTGAGGACACACGCACAAAAGAAAAATGAAAGGCTTTTTAAAGATGCAGAAGAGGCTTTCGAGTTCCACATGGCTGTCTGTGCCAGGCTGCTGGGAAGGAAAGGATCCTTGATGTTGCCCTCAGTAGTGCAGTTGCTATTGCTAATCTCTGGCTGAATTAATGGTTTCCTCTTCAGATCACTTCATAAAAATACACTGGAAAATGCAAGTTAAAACCATCTTCCATGCAGTTCATAATTCTAGCTGGGTGCTTTCCAATTGCAGCAGGTAGGATTGCTAGGGATGGTAGCCAGTAACAGAGCTGGCTGATCTGTGTGTGCTGGGACACACTCAGCTTTTCAGGAAAAACATGTTACCCACAAAAATGGGAACTTTTCAAAGCTGCTTGCTGATGGAATTCTGCACTTAATTGCTGTTAAAGTTAGTGAGACCTGGTGAAACCAGATGTTGCAAGTGTTCAGCAATATAGGTTCAATATTTCTGGACTATCACACCAAGCTTAGGGGAAAAGATGACAACAATGTTTATCCAGCTGTTCCAGTTGTGGCAACATAACACTGATGAACACCTTACTTACATGTTTTACTTACTGTTAGGGATTTATATTTTTATTTAAGTCTTTAAATAGGAAGCTCCTTTCTGAGATCCTGATGCACAGTGAATCATAGAATCATAGAATATGCTGAATTGGAAGGGAACCATCAGGGTCACTGAGTCCAACCCTTGTCCCTGTATAGGACACGTCAAGAATCACATCAGGTGCCTGAGACCTTCTTGAACTCTGTCAGGCTGGTGCTGTGACCATTGCCCTGGGAAGCCTGTTCCAGTGGCCAACCACCCTTTGGGTAAAGAACCTTTTCCTGATATCCAACCTAACCCTAACTCAGCTTTGTGCCACTTCCTCAAATCCTGTCACTGGTCATGAGCGTGAAGATATTGATACCTGACCCTCCTCTTCCCCTCAGAGGAAGCTGTAACTGCAGTGAGGTCTCCCCTCAGCCTCCTCTTCTCCAGGCTGGAGAGACCAAGCAACCTCAGCCACTCCTCACACAGCTTCTCCTCAAGGCCCTTCACCATCTTTGTGGCCTCCTTTGGACACTTTCTAATCACTTGATTTATTTTTCTATATTGTGGCACCCAGACCGGCCCCCACCACTTGAGGTGAGGCCACCCCAGTGCAGAGCAGAGTGGGAAAATCCCCTCTCTTACCCGGCTGGTGATGCTGTCCCTGATGCCACCAGGACAGGTTTGTCCCTCCTGGCTGCCAGAGCAGGGCAGATTCAGCCTTCAGATTTGTATCAGCCAGGACCCCAGGGCCATTTCTGCAGGGCTGCCCTCCAGCCTCTCATTCCCTAGTCTATACACACAGCCAGGTTTGCCTCATCCCAGGTGCAGAGAAATTCTGTGGGTGGAGTTCTTGATGCTTTTTCACTCCTCAGTCAGTCTGCTGTGCTAGTTTTTTATTTCAAATCTGCTCATGAGGATACTCTAAAGGGACAAAAGAAGGAGGGGCTTTTTTTTGATGTCACTTCATTTCCTGACATTGTGTCACAATACCAAAGGCCAAAGCAATGATTATTCATGTGGGTCACAGACTTCAAACCATGTCCTAGCCACAGGATGAGGCTGTTGGACTGGGGATGATAGTTTTAACAATTCTGTATCTGCTTCTCCCTACAAGATAGTAAAGGGAGAGAAATATGGTAGATATTTATCATCCCCAAAGGCATGTTCTAGGTCTCATTGTTTGTCCTTTCTTTTTTTTTTTTTTTTTCCATTTAATGGGTAATTGTTATTACAGGTATTTACCATCCACATTTTACAGAACTACAGCACGGCCAAGGCCTGAAAACAAGAGCTATAGCTACTCTCATACAGCTCAGTCAGTAGAAAATCTGATCAATCTCACAGGGGAATCAGTGGGTTAAGATCTAAAGGCTAATACTTTCATGCAGTTGAAATGTATAATATCAGAACCATATAAATGGTTAGATAATATTCAGCATTTAGACTGAGTTTAGGGAAGAGCTTTGGTCTTCCCTTTTTTCCCATCAGGTTTATCTCATCTCATCTCTACCAACAACCATAAAATTACTCTGTAAATTGCATAAGTGCATGCAGCACCAAAACAATGAGAACACTATCATCACAGAAAAATAAATATACCTTTCCCTTTAATGTATTCTTTATCAGTGATGTGCCTGGAAATGACTTGGTACCTGTTTTCTTCTCCCTAGTCTTTGGTCCTTCCTTGATCTCTGAAAACCACAGATCTGATTGCGGGTTCCTTGTGCAAGGAAGAAAAATATGATGGGCTCAATTCAACAATATTCTGATTACCTTAATATGGACAATTTAATCTCTTAATTTTCAGGATCACAAAATTAGGGGAAGATTGTAAACTATAAAATAAAAACAATAGAAGACTTTCAGAAAATTATCCTTAGTACTGATACAAAAATATGTATTTAGAAATAACACAATAATACAATTTTTCTCCCACTTAATCTTTTTTGTTACCTTCTAATTCTGTTTGAAATAAGAAGGAATTTTTGAATATGAAATAGCTTGAAGGAGTTTAAAGAAATGTCCTGAAAACAGTGAAAAGACTCCCAGACACTCAGCTCACCTTACTTTCTATATTTGCAATACAGATATCAGCACCTGAGCTAATTGCTGTGGTCTGCCTTTAGAATCAACAGAGAGAAATAAACACTTTTGCTGCCCCATGTTAGCATGAGGATGATTTATTCTTTTAAGTACATCTCTAATCCCTTCCTTGATCCCTCCCCAATATATAGCAGTGCATTACAGCAACTGGAAAGTGATGTTTGCTCATGGATGTGAATACCAGATGTAGTCCTGCCATAGCCCGTAGTTCCCTGTCCTATTTTAAATAAAAAATGTTTTACTCCATTGCCCCAAAATGTGTTTTAGTGAGTTGCTTATAGAAAAGTCCATCTCTGTTTGAGTAATTAACATATTGTGGTGTTTTGCTTTTTTATTTGTATATTTGCTTTTAATTTGTTTTAATCTTTGTATTGTATAACCATTCCATATTACCATCCTCCTATTTCCCTTGAAATAGCTCCCCTTGATTTAATTTGTAGTAAACCTTTAGAACATGTCTTTCGCAGCACAGCCTGGGTCCACCTAGGGTCTAGTCTTAGAAAGATGTGTAATGAGATGCAGCTCCTTTAGAGAGAGGTGTTGGTGGGGCAAAGCAAATTATTAAACCAGCTGGGAAGTGATTCAGGATAACAAGAACAGCTGAAGCTTTTCTCAGAGTAAAGGAGATACAGATAGAAGAGAATCCTCTTTGAGAGGCTGGGGTAGCTGGAGGAGAAATTAGGATGAAAAACTGTAATAAAACATTTCAGAGAGAAATATCTTTTATTGAATCTGCTTGGAAAGTATCCAGAAGGGAAAGAGGATGTGAATTTCTTGATTTTGAGACTGACAAGTCTATCATAGAGTGAATGATATCCTAACAAAAGGCTCTAAACCAGGCTCCAGATGTCACAGACAAGTATTTCTGTAGGGGGAAGGCTTAGTGATACTCTCCCATTCAAGCATGTTTAATAGTTTTTGTAGTAATTACAATGAACATTAGCAAAGAATGTGGGAAGCTCTGTGACTGCTCCTGAAGTATCAACTTCAAAATTGCTTGTTATACATTAGGACTGGTAAATAAATTAAACTAATGGAATGTATTTTTTGTACTTTTGGGTGTGACACTGCAGTGTAGCANGCATTAGGACTGGTAAAAAAATTAAATGAATGGAAAGTTAAAAAAAATGAATGTATTTTTTGTACTTTTTAAATGAATATTATATGTAAACTGATAAAATTAAACTATTTGAAATTCATCCAATGTGAATTTTAAATACATTTTCCACACTCTATATTTATTTTTCTGCTGGATAGCTGAAGCTGATAGTTGAGTTTCTGGACACTGAAACTCCATTACAGGTCTGTTCTTCAGGATGAGGACCTAAATCCCTGTTTTAATCAAAGCAACATTTCTATCAGTAAAGTTGCTATTTTTGGAGCCCAGCTTTCAATTAGTATAGCTATGCATTATACCAACACTGAGCTGTAGCTCTATGATATAAAGTAGTATTAAGCAGAAACTATACTCTTCAAAGTCTTTTTCTCATTCCCATCTTTTCCTCACAAGATTTCACATCTGAACCTGAGAGGGTTAAGACCCAGGAATTTTCAAGCTATAAAATATACTCTGTGGAAGACACAATGAGAGTTTCTGTGACTACAGGAAATCAACATTCTGTGTTCCCTAAAACTGTCTTTCACAGCCTTTCTTCATTGGAAATTGCAGATTTCTTGAGACTGCATATGACCTCCCTTCAGAGAGCAAAAAGATTTATCCCCTGCTAGAAGTGAACTAGATGTACTTGATTATATCATATATATCCAACAATTTAACCTACTCCATGCCATAACCTAACATTAGGACAGGAGTTCATTGAAAGTTGCTCTCTCCTAATGCAAATGAAATGAAAGGCTGGAACCCTTTTTAACCTATTTAATCAAATATGTATTCATATTAGGTAATTTCTCCAGCCTGCTCTCTCAGTGTCCTCAAAGAATCCTGATAGAACAGAAAAATCTCCTGTAGGTGTCTCTGACACTGAGTATATTCCATTCTCTCTGCTCAAATCCCAAAAGAATTTAGGTTTAATAATGCTTGTTACCAACATTTGTGATATATTGCCAAGGAGTAGAACTAATATCTCTGAAACATTCGTCAAGTCCTAATAGCTGAAGCATTGATGTTGAGGTGGGTTAAATGAAGGTAATCAGTGGAAAATACTGAGGAGAAGGATTTTAGCAGTGCCTGTGGCACTGTTTTCCTGTACTATAGGTTAACTCTCATCCCGATTCACAACCCTAAAAAGACAGGCTAAGCCTGTTGGTGGATAAGCCAACATTCCCCCACAGATCTGTCTGGGAAAAACTGGACAATAAGCATTTAGGAGATGTTTCTGCCCATTTTTATATACAGTTGTTCAGGTTCTGTGGCTCATGACTGGAAAGGAAACATTAGTTTCACTATTGAGCTCAAAAATCACAGGCCTCATGTTGAACTGTGGGGTTTTTTAGGCTTTCACAATTTCTCCTTTGTAAACTGTTGTTTGTTCAGACAAATCAAGTATCAAGTAGTCCTCTGAGCTGTGGCAAGTGGGTGTGACACTGCAGTGTAGCACTGACCTGTGAGAGGTACAGCTGGTCTCTAGACATCAGCTGGAAATAAACTACACATTGTATGGGAAAACCCCCTGCTGGAGCACCATCTCTGCACCTCTTTCTTCAAACTCAAGAACTCAGCAGTGCATCCTCCTCACTCAGGGTGGGTGCTGCTGCATTGATTTCACTGGTAAAAAATAAAATTAGCTTCTTCAATAGTTTGATCTTGCTGGTAGATGAGTATAATCTCCTTCATTTCCTTCTTTTTTGGATGTAAAGAATTGAACCGTAGTTTCTCTGGAACAGAGTGTATCTTTGCCTGTATTGTCATAGATAGGAAAGCAGGGTGAAAGACGGAAAAACAACTCATTCAAAAATTTTATTTGCTGGTCTCCAGTTCTTTGGCTTGATAATGGTGAAAAATTGGTTAGCTGGGATAGGAATTGATATGTAAGTGGCTTTGTCCACATAAATGGAAATAAATTTAGTTCCCTAGAGGGTTAGGCAGATTCAGGCTAGTTCTTACAAAGATAGACTTAAACAAAATCTTTTTAAGATTAAGACATAAATATTTGCTTTTGAATTAGTTCATAAAAATGCTACCAGTTCCTACTTTTCCTATCATTGGTCTATCCCTCTGGATAACTTCAATTTTAATGCTCTTAATAAACCAAGTTTAATAATTTCCTGTAATTGACTTCAAGGTAACAGTTTGTACAGAAAGATTATATCAAGCACAGCTTTTCAAATTTGGCTGTAGCTTCCCTTATACTGTGATTAAGAATGTACTGATGGTACACTGTACTGGATGTACTACTGTCATGGAAACACAGGAAATACAAAGAAATTTGTGGAACTCCAAAATATTCATATAATTTTTACAAAACAGCAATAGCACATGAAGAAACAGTCATGAAGAAAACTCAACAGCATTTTTAAAAAATCTTTTAAAAATCTAATTTTATGGGTAGAACAGTTTAAAATTCCAATGAAGCCTGCAATTTATTAATAGTAATAATTAAGTTACCTGGAGGAATAATCTGAAATTAGAATGTACAGTTTGCTATCAATATCCACAGCAGTAAATGTTATCATATTAACCTTTTCACTTTAGCACTGGAATCATAAACCTAATTAAGAGATTTTAACAAAATAAATAATTCTCTTTGAAAGCAAATTTTTTAAAATAGGGAGACTCCTAACTGCTCTCTTCTTAACTGTCCAGAGTCTATTTTCAGAACTTTCGAAGCATCACCCTTTTCCTATCACCATAGAACTACTGACACTGCAATTTAGTAACAGGTTAACCAAATCCCTTCACTACGAAGCAAAAAACCTCCAAGCTGTTGTTTGTATCCATCAGTGGATGGCATTCAGGTAAATTTTCATCTTTCTTTCTTTCTTTCCCGATGCTGTTTTAGCTCTCCCTAAAGAGAGCAAAAACATTGCCATGTGATGGCAAGGATGTAGGTTATTCTGAATGGGGTAAGACAATTCCCATATACTAACATCTTGATCTTCATGGGTTTCATGATTTAAGACTTGGAGACGCACTTGCTTCTCTCTTGCTGGGTCTTCTTGCTCTTGTCATACAATCACAGAATCACAAAATAAGCTGATTTGGAAGGGACTTACCAGGATCATTGAGTCCAAGTCCTGGCCCTGCACAGGACATTCCAGGAATCACCATGTGCTTGAGAGCATTGTCCAAATGCCTCTTGAACTCTGTCAGGCTGGGGCTGTGACCACTTCCCTGGGGAGCTTGTTCCAGTGGCCAACCACCCTCTCACCCTCCTTTCTCTAATATCCAAACTAAACCTTCTCTGACATAATTTCAGGCCATTCCCTCGGATCCTGTCACAGGTCACTGCAAAAAGAGATCAGTGTCATGCACTTTGACTCCACCTCTCATTTACAGCTGGAAGGAATGGTCCCAGCCTGCAAAAGGCAGGTTGGGACAGCAGAAAAGAGCCAGAAAATGTGACTATTTCCCACACTGCAACTTCCTGGAAGGAAAGCTACCAAAGAAACTTTCCCTGTATCTATGTGTGACCCTGACACACTGAGCATCTTCCATCTGCTTAACATCTGGGTACCTTGCTGGTGCTTTAGATAGCATCTTGTAGATTTTCTTTTGAAAGAAATTGGTGTTAATTTACTTCTTAGTCAAAGGACTTAGATAACTTGTTAATGAGCAACACTGGACGTTGGCCTTTAAACTACCTTCCAGGTTTTCTTCCTCAGTAAAAGCTGCAGAAAAATGTAATAATTTAAATTGTATAGAAACCTTAGTAACTATAAAAAAATTATGCATTTTTTTTCTCTATTACTCTCCTTTTTTCTCCTATAAATATTATCCTTGAGAGTTAACATTTGTGAGAACTTTTTTGAGTATTTTTCAGATATAATGTTGAACTTTTTCTATGAATACTTCTGATCAAGCAGAATTTTGGCACACTTGGCATGCAAAGTCAAAGACATTTGAATGATAAAAGATGTGGCACTGAAGTTTTTTTGTTCCTTGGTTATGTGAGGTGTATAATTTTAGAATCTGAACTGTATTGCTAAGTAGTTCTCCATCCCAAACATGCTTCTCTAAATGCTCCTTAATAGTTTCAAAGTTTTTTAGCTTCAACAAAATTGTTTGACAGAATATTTTAAGGAAGTTAAACAAAAGGGGTTCCAAAGTATCAACTTGTAACCTCAGATATGGCTGTATTGTCTGAGGAACCTATTGCTAACTTGAAAGCTTATACGGAAAAACAGAATTTTCAGTATAAATGGTGGCTTACAATCCTTATCTTTAGGCAGACACTGCTGATGTCCTTCACCAGTGTCTTTCATCAATATAATTCAAGCCAGAATGTTACAAGGTACAGAACGAATCTAAATGTCCTTCATCTCCATCTGAAACTTAAATTTATATACATTTTAGTGTTATAGGTAAAAAAAACTCCAAAAAACAAAGAAGTAGATTAAATAAAAAAAAGTAGTCAGCAGGTAAATTAAGCTACAAAATTTTAGGAAGTCTTAAAGCAGCTGTCCAATCCCACTTCAGCCCATTTAGTATACCATGACAAAATCAAGCTGTAATTAGATGCTGACTTGATTTTTTTTTTCAGAGAATTCTTATTTGGCACATCCCACTGGATGTACTTTTCATGTTTTTCACTAATTTTTTTTTCCTCTTTGGTTGATGGAGTAACCCTATCATGTCAGACTTTTTCTGTCATGTGCTCTTTGCCCACAGTTAGTACAGTATCCACACTTTTCCAATAGAAATTTTTTGAAATATCTGACAATTTCACAGGTACATATCATTTTCACAGCAGCACATTTAAAATAGGGAGAAATATTCAAATTTTTCAGAAGTGAAGAATTAAAATACCGAGATAAGAAGGTCAAAATTACTTGCTCAGTTTTGACACAACCTATATGCTTCAAATGCTTTATCAGGTCCTACAATTTTCCTAGTAATTAAACTGTAAATGATAAAACATTATTCAAATCAGTTGCCAAAAATCTAAGTCCAGATACCAAGTGACCACTCATGAAAATTTTCTGGTCATGCTTTGTTTCACAAATTTGATTAAAGCTAAGAGCTTTTCCTTCTTTTTTCCATAATCCTCAGCTCAGCCCTTGCTTGCCTTACAAATTCTGTAAAATTAACAGTACATGAGGGGTCTTAATTAGATGGGTCCATGTAAGTTGGCTCCTTGAGCAAGTTCCTTTGTACTGAGTGGGGCCAGAGTTGTGGAAATGTACCCGGTGATCACACACCTACAACTCCCAAATCCATTCAGGCTCTTCTGGCCTGGTAATCTACTTTAGAAAGATCAGTTCAAGGCAAGTATGGACAATTTTCAGAAGGGAGAATATTTGATCAAATGAATTACATTTGGTATCATTCTCTTCATCACTGAAAATGGTTTGTATCAGTAGAGCAAAGTGAATTGTAGCTGCTGGTGGCCAGACATGATCCATTGTGAGGGCAGTGTGAGTGTAAGGAGTGATACCAATCCCACCTCTAATTAACAGAACTATAGGACATTATTTCAGTGGTGATGGGAATGGTTGTGATTCCTCAAAGTGGAGCTGAAGCAAATCAATGTGAGTCCATTAGACCCAATCCAATTAAAAAGAAGATAATCCATTTTATGAGAGAGAAACATGGTCTACAAAGAAGACATGATAACTAAAAGAAAGGAAAGAATTATGATTCATTCAGCTTTCATTTTGCATGGTTGCTCTGATAATTTTGTCAGTGCATTTAATAGCTCATATTTACATACAATCAAAATTGATGAAGCTTATCAGTAACATCACTTGCATCAACAGTGTTAATCTAAAAACATAGTGCAGATAACAAACACTTATTTTTACCTCAGTCTTGTAGTTCAGACTGCCTTTCACACTCCAAATATTCACTAATCTAGAGGCTATCATAAACAGTAAAATTAGGAATAGATGAGCTATTTAATTCATAAAACCCAAAGTAGATATTTATCACTTCTTGATTTTTTAATCATTTGATATAATGTTGTTCTAAACCAGCTTTACTTTGAAGGCTGAAAACATTGGGACTATTTAGAGGTAAGTACATAGCTGCAAAGTGACAACCAACTACTACCAACTGTAATTATTACCATTTCTCATTATTATTGCATCTATTCTCATGAAACATATGAGCTTGGAGTATCTGCAGCTGGAGAAAAGGATCACTAAATATTATGTCACCGAGTCTTCCAGTTCAGATCTGTCTCAAGAGACTTTGAATAGTTCTGCTAAAGAGTTTTGGAACCAAGAAATGTCAAAAAGATTATTCAAAGTAAAAAAGTGAATTGCTTGAGTATGCAGATTTCCAGAGAGCAGGATTTTTGCTCTTGGCGCTGGCAGTTCTAGTACAGACTGGAGAGTGAATGTCATAAACTAATGTTCCTCAGCAGAAAACTTGAAAATGGACCAAGATTCACTCTCTTTTAAGCCTTTCTGGCATGAATAAACCAGCAGTAGGGATTCACCTTAATACCCCCACTTGATCAGATCCTCTGGGTGCCCACAGCAGTCAGGAGAGAGCAGTACACCCCCTAAAGCATGGGCCAGCTGATCCTAAAAGAACAGCCAAAATCAATCAGTGCCTCTTCCTCCTTACTCTTATAGAGGAAGAAGTGGGTGACTTACTGCAGACACCTGAAATGAGGTGAGATGAGACCCCTGCCCTACCACAGAGGGCAGGATACTCGATTTTCAGGTTTTTTGGTGCACATTTTGGCTGCATCTGCATATTTTTACTAATATTTTTCTCTGTACTTCTCTTGTCTTTTGTATAGGATAGAGGATAATAGTTCTTCATCTTTGGAGTGAAAGATAAGGCTTAAATGTGTGCTATCCAAATATCTTGATTCACTGGACAATATCCTAGATGAATGGGTTGAATGAGAAAGACAGATGCATGCATGAGATTAATTTTTGTTAGATTCTTTGGGCTCTTTTGATGTATAAGGCTATGTGTCTTCAGTATATAACTGTTTTAGTGTTTTACTTGAACCAGTTAATTAATCCATAGTTTAGAGGATTTTGAGAATAGCCCAGGTTCCTGTCAGCTAAATCTTCCCTGTTTTGCAGCTAAAAAAGGAACTGAACTAGATTTATGACTCTAAATACCTTTTTTTCTTTTAAGGGGCAAATTGATAAACACCTTTCCATGAGACTCCCTATAGATATGGTGACCACCTTAATGACTATTCCATATCAAGCCCACTCTGCTAAAGAGCTGCTAAATTAAAAGGCTGCTGTTTGAAGCCAAAGCTACAAGCTGAATTTCAAACACCTAATAAGATACTGAAAATTACCTCTAGCTTTCAGATGTCACATACTGTAAAAATACAAATTAGACTGTAAAATTCAGCCTAGCCATAATTAACACTATGATGTGTTCAAATAATCAAACGTTATCCTCAGAGGAGTCTACAGAAGGAGATTATGAGCAGTAGTTCACTAATCATTATATGACAACTATTTTTATGTCATTGATCTAGACTGCCTTGTCTATTTTGTCAGTGTCACTCGGCATCTTTTAAAAAAGGTGATATTTTCCCCCACACAGAGACAGCTCGTCCTACAGCTCCAATTGATGTCAACCTTTGCTCACAGTTATCATCTGCACACAGCCAGGCTTCATTTTAAATCAGAGAAGCAGGGATAAATAAAACTGGATAGCTTTCAATTCTAATCACATCCTGTTTTACCTCGCATCAGCCAAAAAGTTATCATGAAATGATGGGCGTTTTTTCTGTGTGAGTTACAAAGTAAGTTTAAGATTTTCAAATTCTCTAAAAAATAGTCTTTTAGATCTTTTATCTACTTTGAAGAAAGGGTATTTCTTTTCTTGGAGGATGAAAAAGTTTGAAGGATTTTATTACTTTTAATAATAGAAAGGAATTATTTCAAGAAGATAAAAAAATCAGATGTATTTTGCAAAAATGGAAAATGAGACAGTCACTATATTTTGTATTATTAGATAGTCAGCATAGATTCACAAATTTCCCAAAGCATAGTAATTGAATTTCACAGCTCTACTCCTGATCTTCACACTTGCAAAATTTTCTCCAATCCATAAAGCATGACAGAGATGTAAACTCAAAGGAGCTGAAGGGTTCAACCTTCTTGTATATTCCTCTTTAGTACTGAGTATCTGTGTAAAAAAAAGTGAAGCTTCTGCAATTTAACCTTTTTTTTTTTTTTTTAAATGTGTTTCTCCATTGCATATCTCCAAGCACAGGAGTATGAAAGAGAATAAAAATTCTTACCTACTCTATGCGTGGTTTAGCCTAATCCTTGAAAATAAAAATAAAAAGCCATGAATAAGAACTGGGGCTAGCCAAGTGTGTAATATGCTGCACTAACAACACTCACTAGAGAGTAAATCACCTATGACTTAGCTTCCAGAACACACAGACTATTAAGGAAAAAATTTACACCATGTGATATCCTTATGCAATATAATTCAGTGATAGTCAACTCTAACCTTACCTTGGAACCCAAACAGAACTGCTCCAGAATTATTTATAAGATTAGACAGAGCTGCATTTGGCTTGTTAAAAGTATTTCTGTTGATTTTACTAGAGTCAAAGGAGAGCATGCAAAAACATCATTGGAGAGGATGTTCTTAAAAACTGTAACTTCTTCTCTGAGAACTTCAAACAGATTGCGTCTGGTTAGAAAAAAAAGTACTCTAAGGTTCAACTCTTTAAAAAATATAGGTATGTGTCTGTACCAAGAGAATGTAGGACGTCTGGATTGCGTTCCTACCTCTGCCTTGAATCTCTGCTCAATGTTGGCAACGTTGTTCAGTCTGTATAATTCAGTTCTATGTCTGTAAAGGAGATGTAACTAATTTTTCTTTCTACCGTTTTTTAATTTATTTTCTTTACTTCTGGACCCAGGCTGTCTTTTCCATATTACATTGAAAGTGTACCCGCAGAAACCAAACAATAGAAATATCATCAGTAAATAAAATCCAGGGTCTGATATTTTAAAGACATTGGTAATCATCTAATATTTGGGATAGAACAGTTGAAACTTCAAAATGGCCATAAAAGAAGTGAAGAATGGCAGTAAATAGCCTATCCTGTGAATATTGAAGTATATTTAATGTAACTTCATTATGACAAGCTGGGATGCAATAGCTAAGTGTTTCTATAATTGGCAATTAAAAATACTGGGGACTAAAACTGTGAAGCTCCCCTAGTGCATTTCAAAATAAAATGCCACTTGACAGAATGTAATTCTCTACAAAGACTTTTACTCCTGTTTCTGCATCTATCCTTCCTTTTAGTAGCTTTTCTCATTTTTAAGGAGAAAATTCATTTTAGGGGCAAGAGAAAAACTACATTGGCCAAGCCTCTGAAGGAAAAAGCAATGCCCTCCTCAACAATTAAAATCTCCCCGAGCTGTAGAAAGGGCAATATGCTTTTGGTGCCTTTAGCAACCTGCACACTGGAGAGGAGAAGGATTTTGGCACGGCAGGGTGGGAGCAGACAGGAAGCTGGCTCTGGCAGCCGTTTCTCCCATGCCTTCAGTCCATGCTGGCGTGGTGTGAGTGTCTGGCGGGTGCTCCGGGCTCAGGGATGGCGCTGCCGCGGCATCGCAGCGCTGCCGGAAGGAGCGGGAGCTTGGCCAGGGCCAACTGGGAATGTTGAGCTGCACCTGCTGGGCAGGAAAAAAGGAGAATCTGTTAAGTAGCAGAGAGAAGTTATCAGAAGTGGCACTTTTTAAAATGCTGTTAAAAAACCCCAAAAAGACATTTGCTTCTTTTGGAGGAACGTTTTTATCGGGGAGTTTTTGAGCCTGGATCGTTTCTAGTAACTGGTGGAAAGTATTCCATCATGAGGAATGGAAAAGAAGACAAAACACAGGGTGCTGTAATTTTTTTTTTTTCTTAATTTAAATTAAAATAGCTGGTAGTGAGGATTTCTGTTCTCTGAATATTTCACACAAACATTTGGTTCAGTACTTGTACAGCAGCTCAGTTAAACTGCAGAAGTTGAGTTTTGCAATCTGCCATCAGAGCTTCTTTGAGGAAAGAACAAATTTCCTGTCTATCAGTTATTTTCATGGTTTTTTTAAATATTTTCATTGATATTCAATGCTAATAATTTTCCTTGTTTCAAGTTCTGTTCAATGATAGTTTCTTTTTTTGGTTTGTCAAAAAAGTTATCCTTTTGTATGAAATACGGCACATGATTATGAAACAGTTTTCCATTTTATCTTCATTTATATCTTTCTTTCTGGGCTATTTTAGAAATGAAGACATTTTTGAATCTCTTACATTTTAACGTTCATTATAAAATGAGCCCACTTGGCACCTTGCATCTTTTAGAAGGTCTTTGCTCTTGAAATAATTAATATACTTTTTTTATTAGTTTAGATTTTTTTGAACTTCCACATACCTATTGTAGATATCACATTTGAATTAAAGGCTTATAGAATGCTCACTCATTTTGCAGTTTATAAGATGACAATATTACAGCTGGTGAATGCAGAAGCGGCATAATCCATATTGAATTCTTTTTCTCTCAGGATTCTCATTTTTTTCCCCTCTTACAAGTAATTAGCTAAATTTCCATAAATTTCCATTTCTGCTCTTGGGTCAGTTTCAAGGAATGGAGTTGTTCAGGGCCTGCACTGTGTCTGTCTTCCCTTATTTTAGTGTCAGGCATTGCCTTGCCAGTTTAGCCATTCATTCAAGTCTGCTTTAATTTTCCCTCAGCAAATAGCAAACTAATAGCTGTTGACAGTGATGTTTTCCACTGGTACTCTATAGTCATAACATTCCACAGCACACTTGTGTGTAAGACCTTACCTTTATGTGTGATCATCACCAGTTATCTGTTTGATTATCCTCAGAGTGAATATTGGCCAGTTTGTGATTTCCATTGCAAAATGTTGTAACCGTTCACCTACAGAAGTTGGTACCTCCTGAATTTTCCCTGTTTCTCTTAGTGTCTCAATCTTACTGTCATACTGTAAATCCAGAAAGATTTTCAGAAAAAAAGAACATTACTGGGAGATTTGTACATATTAAATAATGGTCTTAGCACAAAGTTCTGAGCATCTACTACTCTTTAATATTTTTACTACAATACCTACAATACTACAATATCCTCATGATAAGGTAAAAAGAGTTATATATATATATATATAAAACTTATATATATATATAATTTATATATATATAACTATATATATATATAACTATATATATATAACTTATATATATAAGTTATATATATATAACTTA
>VYXF01001341.1:731593-803215 GCA_013397295.1 Polioptila caerulea
CTACTTTCTCCCCCAGTGCCTCAGGGAGATGTGGAGTGGGGGCTATGGCCAGTTCATCACAGGGTATTTCTGCTGCTGCTCAGGGGGGGGTCCTTCCCCTGCTCCAATGTGGGTCACCCACAAGGACACAGATCCTACCAGAAAACCTCCAGCATGGGCTCCTCTCTCTGTGGGTCTGCCAGTCCTTTCCTTGCTGTGCATACACTGCCAGGAGCCTGCTCCAGCCTCACAGCCTCTCTCAGGCATTCACCCACTCCAGCATTGGTCTCCTCCATGGGATGCAGGTGCATCTCTGCTTCCCTGTGGACCTCCATGGGCTGCAGGGACACGGCTGCCTCACCTTGGCTGCACCACAGGCTACAGAGGAGCCTCAGCTCTGGCATCTGGAGCAGCTCTGGCCCCTCATTCTCCACTGACCTTGGTGTCTGCAGAGTTATTCCTCTTACATATTCTCACTCTTACATATCCCACTCTTCTCTGGACACAATTACTTCTGTTACTGTTTTCCTTCTTAAATCTGTTATCATAGAGGTGGATGGTCCAGCCTTGGCCAGCGATCTTGGAGTTGGCTGAAGCCAGAAGCTTCTCAAAGATGCCACTCTTTTTGCCCCCAAGCTATCTAAACCTGGCTGTACAAACCCTATACTCAGGGCCATAAACATCTGGCAGGAAGTGCCTGTATTTAGATACCTACATTTATATGTTTACATGTTAGCTAGGACAGCAAAGAGCCACAGTCCAACCCACCTGGAGAGTCTGTCTTAGCCAACATCATAAAAAATGGAATCAGCCACTGCTGATATGGCCTCTGACAACCCTGAGAAAGAGAGAATACCCTTCATAAGCGAGCTGTTGCCATTGCCACTGCTCCTGAGAAAAGGCAATACCTGAGCAGACGCCCAGGTTTTTGTCTTAGTTTCATCATTTGTTTTGGCCATATCCATTCCTGCACATATTGTAGTTATTGGGAAGCTAAGGTAAATATTTCACCATTTCTGACAGGTCTTGAATTAGCAGGACTCTAGTAATTGCACGGACTCTAATAATTGCATATTATAATTGTGTTCTGCAGAAAATTCCATGTTTGTGCCCAGAAATTTTTTTTGAACCTGTGAAAAAGGCGGCACAAGCTGAAATGCTGCACTTAGAGCACAGTGACCCCTTTACTTGGCATCAGCTCTAAATCAGCTGGAATTTTAGCTAGCTGATTCTCAAGATCTGCTTCTCTTTTCTCTCTCATGCTGGAGACCAAATTTCCCTTGTGCCATCTCTCTCCACTGAGAAAAGTTGTATTTCATTGAGTCTGCAGTGGATTTAAATAAAAACTTCCTGAAGTTTTCATGTCACTGTTCAGGTTGTTCCAAACATTAAATGAATTATAAAACAGTTTCCATATATATTTTTATGAATCATATCTTAAGTCAAAACTGATGGACCGGAAGAAAAGGGGGAAAAAAACCCTGAGAAAGAGAGGCAGAAAACTTGTCTGTACTTGGAGACCAAGTTAATAATTTACTTAGAAGCAAAACTTGAGATGGGCTCTTTTGGATGCTTCCAATGCTTCGTAAAATCATTATATTGTATTGTCTGCTGTAATTTTTATTTCATGGTTGTGGCTTACTCAAATTTCTAATATGTACTCTGCTAAACCTCTTCATCATGCCTGTCCTAGTCCAACTTCCAAAGCAATATAGTAGAGTCTAAGAGCTCATAAGCTTCTCATATATCCTTTAAATCTGCAATATCCAAAAGCTAGTAATTTTCCTTGCTGTGCATACACTGAAAATCTTATTTCTCTTTGTGTTCAAACACAAGTTCTATGCTACATGCAGGGGCTTTTTATAAAAGGATGAAGAAAATTGGCTAGATTTTCTACTGGTTTAAACTCAGTGCAGCCCATTTGAAACTAGGATGATACTGATTTATCTCAGTTGAGGGTATGGCCTTATATAACATAATATTCTAGAAAATATCTCTGAGCAAAGTAGCAATGAAGTAATGTCATTGAGCATGAAGAAATAGCAATGAAGAAATATCAGGGGACATTTATTTTAAAGCACAGTTCAATGTATGCATCAATATTTAGTAAAAGGTACATGATTCTAGTACATGTACTTTCTTTTTATATGCTGTACTAATCTGTAATCCCTAGACACTACAAACTTCAGATAACTAGTGTCTTTGAAGCATTTTCAAGATCTTTGAGTGACTGGTACTGCGTAGGTACACATAATTGTTTTGTCTTGGTTTATTTAAATGTTTTTTTTCCTTCAGGGGTTTGGAGATTCCCTTTGATCATTTCCCATGGAAGTCATGCAGATCATGGCAAGGCTTCATGAACAATATAATGCAGAAGTGGGAGACTGGATTGGCAGACACACAAAGAAGCACTTGGCCTGTAAAGATGTAATGAAACAGATGGCATCTTTTTGACTAATTTTGAAATAAACTTTCAGAAATTTTATTTTTCTTGGCCAATGCTCATCCTTTTCCTATACTTAAGTTTTGAAGCCAATCACAGCTTTGTGGACAGATATTTAAAAAGATTTTTCTTTTGCCTTTTCAACTCCATGTCTTTCTCCAGAGTAATTAAACTCACGGTGAAGACAGTTTCAAATTTCCAAAGAAAGTTTCTAGTAATATTTTCATAGTTTAATTTATTTATTAATGTTATACTTATTTTGCTATGCTGCATTTGAGGGTGAGAGTTGCAAGGCAAGGTATGAATGGATGAAGGATATACCATCCAGATTTACCTGTAAGAATTTTTCAAAGCGTGGGCAAGTAAGGCTGAAATGAAACCCATGTGGAGTATAGAAAAGGTATTCAACCAGTGAATATTTTAACTATGTCACAGTTTTTCTGTGAAAAAGATTTTTTGTGAGCTTTTAGACATTAAGAATGTGAATGGAATTCATGAACATTTATCTTTCTTTTTTCTTTTATTTTTTATGATAAGGAGGTTTAATCTTCGATATAAAAGACTTTGCAGACTGCTTTAAACAAATATCCATCAAGAAGAGCTTGGACAGAGCTGATTTGGGGTTGGATCATGGATGTGGATTTGGATTAGGTTCCTCATGAGGTCTATTCCAGCTGTCTTTTCTGTTGTACTTCTTGGGCTAGTGCAGACTGGTAAAATGCCTCAGATTTCTATACTGAATAAAGTGATGTTAGGACTAAGCGCAATTAATTGCCTCAAGTTCTGTATTTCTAGTTCCTACATTCCTGCAATTTAAAGACTACTTTTTGGTTATCAGAAGTATTAAATTTTTGGACTTTACTTTTTTATAGAATTATAATGGAATGAAAGCCATGATTCTGAGTTCTGAATAAACTCTGTAGTTGCATTCAGTTGTTCTGTTTCTTGCTCACAGACAGAAAATTGTACCTGTAAATGTAAAATTTCACTGATATATCTGACTTCTGCTGGGGTCATAAACCATTGGTAAATGCTAAGCAATTTACTGAGCTATTGCATTACTTTTTCAGAATATGTGGTCTACAGCTAAAGAGGAAAGTATAAGCATTCACATTTGAGCAACTTTCAACTACAGATGAAATACCTCACCATTTTTTAGTTTTTTTCTCCCACATAACTACCTCTTTGAAAGCATAGCATCATTTAATGTCTGTGTTTTACTAATAATGGGTTTTGTGAAAACCAAAAATTGTCAAGGTAAAGAGTATGACCTCCTCCATTCTCTCTTTAGTCCTGTGTTGCAGCACTGTACCTCATTTGTTACCTTTCTGCACTTCACTGCAAAAGCTAATTACAGTTAAAATTAAACTCTATAGAGTGTGTCCTGCCACCTTTTAGCTGCTAGACACAAAGAGGCTGATTCCTGTGTATTCACCTCTTGTTTAGAAGATTCATGTTTATCTAATGTGAAGTCAATATTATTGTCCTGAAAAGAGTAAGAGTATTGCTAACAATCCATCAGGGAGTGCTTCTTTATAGCACTGACGCCATGCTCTAGTGGCTCAGAAACCATTTAACAGTGCTAAGATTCTGATGTACCTTGGTGCATTAACATTCAAACCATCATTTATCTCTTCTTAAATGCTTAACAATAAAATAGTTCATCGTGTTTAACAGTCAGGTATTTTGTAAGGGGAAGGAAGGAGAGAATGAAATACCAATGGAACTAATGGAAAAATATAGAGTAATATAAACCAAACTCTCTAGGTCTCCCTCTGTGCAATACACACGTAGGAATCAGGAGGTCTGGGTGGGTCTGTATCACTTTATGTATAAAATATATAAATTTATCTATGGATGAACCAGAAGCATGATGTTACCTTTATATTGGTTGGAGAGAATTAGGCCTCCAGAACATGACTTATTTTAGGATGAGATGGAAACTGCTCTAATTATATTTTATCTCCATTGTGCCTAAGAGGAGCATAGGCTGAGTAGCTGTGATTCCAGAACTGAAACTTTGAGGTATCTAAGTTAAGACAGGTGAATTGAAGTGTGGATGTCTATTGCTTGCTCTGGTTTTGTGAGTATGGAAAAATCACTGAATTTCCCTTCTGTATTGTATAATCTGATTTATGATTATAATATCTTTGTATTATTCTGTCAATGACATTGATATTCTCCTCTCTAAACCATTTCTGATATCCTATATGTATGTAGTTATATATTTATATATTTGAAAAAAAAAATAGAGTGGGAAACAGTAACACATTGTGTACTGGAAGAAAAATTTTATATTATTACTGATATGCTTGTATGTAGAAGAACTACAAAAATGTGTTCTGAGTTTTTGTTGCACATAGTGGAGTGGGGCTGAAAGTTTAATATCTGTTTCAAAGGATGAGTCTATGCTGTGGAGTTTCTCAGAATGCAGGAGGTACCTGAGCTGCTTGGTCCCACAGCACAGCATGGGATCCTTATGGTGTGATGGGGTGGCCATGTCCTGACCCACCATTTCCATAACTTCTGTCACCTTCTGTGGTCACCAGTCCTTTGAAGAAACATTTGAAACATAAAGATATTCCTCTAGTGCTGACCAGCACAATCCTGCCTCTTTTTACGAGTTCAGTTTTCCCACAACCATAACTGTACATTTGAGAGGACAACCTGTATTAAAAACTTACTGCAAGAAAAAAAAACAGATGTTTTAAAATTAACTATGTGTAAATTTCCTATTAGTTCTGTCTTTGTGATACCATTTTGTTACGATATTTTGGGGAGGGGATGGTGAGAGGGGAGGATATCAGCTGGTTGGTTTTTAAGCACTTTTTTTCCCTTGCTGTCTCAGTTCCAGTACAAGAAACACAGGAAGCAGTGAGGAAATAAGGCTTCAACTGTGATCTTATTCTCCCATTGTACCTCCTTCAAGATCATTAGAATTATTCCTGTTTTGCTGGAACTGGCTTGTATGAGATTAGAGTCAGGCTTGACTGCTTTGTTTCATACTGTCATTTTTTAGAGATTTTAACTTTACACTGTTTATTTTTGCTGCCTCCCCATTTGTTTATTCATCTTTCAACCTGCTGTTTAAAGGATTTTACTAGAGCAGGATGAGAAAAAATTACAATGATCATACAACCTGCTAATGTTCTGCTGAAGTACAAAAAGCAAGATTATTTTTGACAGCAAAAGAACTGTTACAAATAGAGAGATATTTTGTCTTTTTACTGTTAGCAATGTGTAAGTTTTTCTTTTAGTAGATAATACTGTTGCATTTATTCTTTGGTTTTAACAATGTCACATTCACCCAACAAGGTCATTTAACCTGTGTTTGGTAGGCAAACACATAAAGCTGCAAGATAGCATGTAATGCAAACTATTTTCAAATTGGGTCCGGGAATTAGAATGACAGAATGAGTGAACTCCAGATTTGAAGAGCAAACATTTAATGTGGCATGTTCAGCATTGGCTAACTTGATTAGATTAAATGCCATATTTTCATGCAAGGTGTAAATATTGAACTACAGCTCGACGCTGTAGATCAAAGCTGTTTGCTTGGCTGAGATGATTAAATAAGGGTTAATAAATATAACCTCTGTTAAATCTTCTATAACCAAATTTATCTCTCAGCTTCACCTACCGTAGAATTAATAACTAAAGCTGGTAATTGTGAGCCAGAACATTTAGGTACAATATCTCTTGAGCAGAGTGTTTGATATTTGCTCAGAGCAAGAGTTGTAATTGACTGACAGTCACAGCAAATGCACTGGTTCTCATTTGCTGGCCTAGACAGAGAAAGGGACAAGGGTGATCTGACCATCTTGTTCTTGGTGTGCCAAAATGTGATATGGCAATTACCAGTTGTGTGCATCTTCTGCTGAAAGGCATTGTATAAAAATGTTCAGGGCTTTGGCAGATACCCTGGTGTCTTTGACCAAGTAGAACTCGCAGAGGGAGACTCACCTTTTCCAGAGCAGAAGACCCAATGAAAATTAGGGTGAGACAAAGAGGGGAAAGGCAAAACGACATTGTGAGAATGTTATTATTTTTGAATTTTGACCATTTTTGTCTAATTTAGCAAGCAATAGACATCAATAGGCAGGGAGTGACAAAGCTGAAAAATTCATGTTCAGTGTCCCTGGCAACTTTTCTACTCTGTGGCCAGCTATCTTATTGTGGTGAGTTGGACCTTCTTCAATACAAGATGAGATTTCTGGAATTTCCATTTACCTATCAGCAGGCCTTAAAGAGATCTTTCTGTCTCTATTTTAGAGTTTGAAATACTAATCATACTCTACCAATCTTGACAGAATTTATAAGACAATAATGACATTAGAATGAAAGATGGACTTTATCAAGGAAGATGATAAGCAAGTGCATACTACTGCTGGCTCAGATAGGCAAAGATGGAACATATACTGCTTGGCAGCTCAGCCCCAGATTACAGGATTAAAGAAAGATGAATTATACAGTGCTAATCAGCATGCCCAGAATTTTACAAAGTTTTTTCAAAATTTGCATTTCACTACTTTGACTGGTGTCTGGCACTAACAAACTTTCAGAAAAATCACACACAAGGTATTTTTCATCCTTGAGAAAGAGAAAAACAGGACAATCCAAGAATATTTGTTTTATTCACAAATCTTAAAAATCCCTTTCTTAAAGAAAATCCTAAACCATAAAAAATCTGTAGGATGTCAGACTCTTTCTGCACATGGTAGATGTTCTGGCTTTACTTGTGAATGGTATTAGAACCATTATAATGACTAATAATTATTATGGATCAGATATAAACCATTTTATGGGAAAAGAAGTGTAACTGTGAGAAAAGTGATTTCTGGTATTATAACAAGCTTATTATTACATCCTGCTGCTGCTTTTGACAATTTTGAAGACAATGTTTGGGATAAGTTGCTTTGCTCTCTCAGATTGAGTTTAGATTATAAACCCTACACTCCATGAGTAGAAAATCATCTGTTGCATTTTGGATAGGAAAAATATACTCTATGCCTTTTTCCTCCTTTCTTCATGAAACCCCATTTTGGAATAGTGTCTGTGCACGTGCTGTGTGATTCAGCTCTGACAAGCCTGTGAGGGAGAAAGGGAGAGATGAGGCACAAAGATTTAATGGCTCTGCAGGAACTCAACAGCTTGTTAAGGCAGCGATGTGTAGCACGGGCAAGAAAAGGCAGCAAGGGACGGCACAAGGCATGCGTCACAAAGCCAGAATTTTGATTGCAAAGGTCTGGCATTCAAGACTTTATTCCCAGAAAGATGAGCAATTACAACGGGAAAGACCTGCAACAAAACCTTGACTTGCTTTAGCCAGGACAGCCTGTTTGGATTTTGACAAATGAAGTGACGTCCACCCGCCTGAGCCTGCATGAGGAAAGTGATCCTGCAGGGCTGGATGGGACTGGGGTCCTGGAGCTGCAGGACTGCAGGAGGGCAAGAAGGAACAAGTGCAAAGAACTGAGGGAACTAAGTAAAGGAAATGTATTCAGAGCAGTGCACACAGCAACCAAGCCTTGTGGCAAAACTGCTCAAGTGACAGACTGCCACCTCTGTAGCGGCAAACAAGGTTCAAGTTTAGTACTGATCTGCCATAGCTAAACCAACAAATGTGACAAAAAGATCAGGAATGGGAAAGATTTATCTTAATATAAAAAGCCAGAGAATGGTCAAAATAATACCCAACATAACTGCAGTTCTTTAGGTTTCAGGAAGTTTTTCATAAGAATTTTTTATCCTAAAAGGACAATTTGCAGAAAGGCACAGTGTTTCTTTATGTAAGAGAAGGAAATATCAAAGAAATAGGAAGAGGTAATATCTTTTCTTACAATTCTTCTAAGAAAGGAGGATAATGATTATATTTACAAAAGAGCTGTTTTCAGAGCATATAAATTCAAAGGACAGGATGGAAGTTTTAGCAGTAGGGTTTGTGTTATTTTAATGGAATGCAAATGACTATTTTTAACATATGCACCTAATAATTCAGAGGGTGTTGTCTTTGATGAGGCCTTCAGGGCAATTTCACAGGAAAGGTGGAATATTTCTGTCACATTAGAGAACTTCATCTGCACTTCATTCACTGAAAATATAAAGATGAAAAACTATCCTTCAGTCAAAGAAGGGAAGATAAAAGATTTAGATAATGGAACTAAAGCTTGTGTGTTGCCAGAGAGACAGGATTCTTCATGAAAAGGATTGTATTTAATTCTTCCAGGCACACACAGCTCATATTTCTGGCAAGACAGCCAGACATACTGGGTGCATGAGTAAATGAAAATACAACTTGTGTGTTACAGACACACAAACATGAGTACTTGTGATTAACAGACCATGCAAATATCTAGTGTAACAATGTGATCATTTTTAGCATGTTTTTTTCTAAATTCGGAGAACAGTTCATAGAGGATAATCACAGAGCATTATTATAGAGGATTGGGGGTGCTGGTGGATGAGAGGCTTGACATGATTTGGCAGTGTGCACTTGCAGTCCAGAGTGCCAAACGTGCCCTGGGCTGCAGCACAAGCAGTGTGGAGAGGGAGAGGATTCTCCCCTCTAGTTGCTCTGGTGAGACCCCACCTGGGGTCTGTGTGCAGCTCTGGGGTTCTCAGCACAGAAATGACCTTGGACTGTTTGAGTGAGTCCAGAGGAGACCATGAAGATGATTAGAGGGATCAAGCACTTCCCCTATGAGGGAAGAGTGGGAGAATTTGGATTTTTTAGCCTGGAGAAGAGAACCTTGTTGCAGCCTTCCAGTACCTGAATGGAGCCTACAGGAAGGCTTGGAAGGAATGTTTTGCAGGGGTATGTAGTGACTGGACCACAGGGAATGACCTTAAACTGAAAGACGATAGGGTTAGATTAAATATAAAGAATAAATTATTTATTGTGAGGGTGGTAAGGCACTGGAAGGATTCTGGGCTGGGCTGGGTGGGGTTTGAGCAATCTGGTCTACTGGAAGTTGTCTCTGCCTATGGCAGGAGAGTTGGAACCAGATCTTTAAGGTCCCTTCCAACCAAAACCATTCTGTGATTCTATGACTGATTCGGTGACTGGTTCTATGAATCTATGATAATTAATACTATTTGCCTAAGAGTCCTTTTTCTTTTCTTGCAACAAGATATGTTAAGTATTCACTGCTTAAATTAAAAATTAATATTATGATACTGTGTTCATGAAGAAATTTAACACAAGATAAGAGGATCTGTGAAAATAAAAGTTTCCTGAAGCCATCTCTGTTTCCAAGAGATCATGCAGATAAAATTCATCAGGATTAAATATTTTGTGAATCCTAGTTTTTGACACTGCTGACACTGTTGGCAGAGCCAGCTTGACCCTGTATAGCCTGACACAGGAGGACTCTACTCTAGAGTCTCCAGTTTTAGGTACTCTGAAGGATGCCACTGCCCTGCTTTCTTTGCATTTTTATCTGTGACCAGTAAGAGTCTCCCTCCCCTTTAGGTATGTTTACATCACTTTAAAAGTAGGAAATAAAAACACATTTAATCTAGCAAAGCAAAGGGTTGAGGTTTTATTTAATGGATACAGTTTTTAAGCCTATAATGCAGGGTTACTTCTGAGGTATTCTTTAGAGCTGGAACTATGGAGCCAATTCAGCTGCTGGTCCATTTGCTGCAAAGATGAGATATTCATGAACAGGTCTCTCATGGCAAGGGATACTAGAATTCTTCTGCATCTTTCCACCCACAATAGAACCTTTTGTCTTTAAATTTTTATTTACAGCAACATACATTACTGTGTCTTTGATTAGAACTGCATATTTTTGAGACTGCAGGTGAATGATTTAGGGGGATTGTGTATGTTATTTTTTTTCAAAAGTAGAAAGTCTTTGATGTATGGATTCTTCTTTTGAAGTTTCCCTTCTGCCTGTGCAGCAAACTGAACTACGGAGTAACCTCACTCCTCTGCCTTCCAAGAGGGTGTGATGTGCTCCACCACATTTTCTCATAGCTTAATTCTACCTTAGAGTTTTAATAAGTAGCAACTCTACAACATCTACTCAGCCTCTTGTTACTCACTCTCTGCAGAAGGCAGGGCTGGAATATGGGGAAGTAAAAGACAAATTTGACATTTCAAATAATTTTTCTAAATCAGATCACTTGTTTGCCCTTTTCCAGCTTGAAGCATTCTGACTGTCACAGGCCAGCTGAAGAGATAAGCAAATCCTTCACTTCTAATTAAAAAAAAAAAAGACACTGATAACAGGTATAACAGATAGTATCATATTTTATTATTAAATTAGGAGTGGTCCAATTTTAATCTATTCCATATCATCACTCCCTTCATACTGAATATGACATTTAGCTTCAAGAGAAAGAAAATAAATTGATAAAAAAATCAATGTTGCATATTTCATGGACTAAAAATTTGTGAAGTAGTGATTTTTGAGGTTTATTATGAAAATGTCATATAATAACATAAATGTAAATAGGAAATTGTTAACAAGCATTGAATTCTCAGAGGCTTGTTCAAATTTTATCAATGATTTAGGAGGAAGCATGAAAACAGTTTGTGTAAACAAGTGTGTAACAAATATATAACAAAATGTAAACAAACGAGGACAAAACTCATGCTGGTGTACCCATGGTACAGGGAGATTTGGTATTGGGAAGAGTAATTTAGCAAAGAAATGTAAATTATTCATTCTGCCTAATTGCTGGGGATTGGAGATGGTGCTCTCCTGAGGTTGCTTTCAGCTTTGTGTGTCTTTGATTCTACAGAAATGCATTATTAAACAGAAAAAGCTCCCAGATCAACACTGTAGCTGCAAAGAACTAATATGCTCTTCAAATTACTTAATAGGGGAAAACCTTACTACAATATATTGTTATGTTATTATAATAGTGTTCCAATATAAGCAAAACAAACAGTGTATTGATAACTTCGAGAAGTTTTCAAGAAGCAGTTCGAAAATGACCACAGTATTGTAAGATGTGCTCTAAAAAATGAAAAGCATCCAAAATAAGCCTGTCTAAAGTTTATACACTCATGAGCTTGAATATAGTGCCATTTCAGAGCACCCCCTTTCCCTATCCCTTGATACCAACCCCCATTGAGACATTGAAAAACATGTTTGTGCAACTATGCAAAGAGCTAGAGCAGAGCACTGGCCTAACAAATGCATATTCCTTTTTCCAGGGAGAGAAGAATCCAGAATAAGCAGATGAGGAGTGAAGGGTTCTTGCACAACTGCTGTTGTTTCCAAAAGTACAGCCTCACTTCCAAGACAGTCAAAATTATGTTTGATTTTCTGTTTGAGGAAGACTCATGCTTTTAAGGAAAAGAAACAATGTAGACCTGACTTTAAAGTCAGAGAAAAAGGGTAGCCTGGATCCACTCTGAGAGACAAGACATATACTGCCATGCTGACATACAGAATCACAGAATCCCAGACCATTCTGAGTTGGAAGGGACCTACAAGGATCATCAAGGCCAACTCTTAAGTGAATGGCCTGTACAGGGATCACAACCTTGGTGCTTTTGGCCCCATGCTGTAACCAACTGAGCTGATCTCAGGGTAGTGTCATCCTGGTGACACTGCTGCAGGAAGAGCTGTTGACTCCCTTGGGGGCAGAGAGACCTCAGCAAATGAGAGATGGATGATCACAAACCACAGGCACGTCCTGGATTCTGCAGCTGGCACTGAGCAACCCTGGTGTGTATAAATCAGGGCATGGGAGGCTGGAAAACAGCAATACAGAAAGGGACATGGGGGCCCTGGTTGATGGCAAGTTGAACAGGAGCCAGCAGTGCCCTGGCAGCCAGGAGGGCCAACACAGCTCTGGGGGCATCAGGCACAGTGTGGCAAGCCAGGTAAGGGAGGAGATTGTCCTGCTCTGCTCAGGGCTGGGGCAGCCTCACCTTGAGTGCTGGAGGCAGTCTGGGTGCCTCATTATATAAAAAGACATTAAACTATTAGTGAGTGTCCAAGGGAGGGCAAAGATGGTGAAGGGCCTTGAGGGGAAGCCACAGGAGGAATGGCTGAAGTCACTTGGTCTGTTCAGCCTGGAAAAGGAAGGACTGAGGGGACCTGTCATTGTGGTTTTCAACATCCCCACAGAGGGACAGGAGGGGCAGGTACTGATCTCTGTATTCCTGTGATCAATACCAGGACTCAAGAAAATGTCATGAGACAATCAGGGCAGGTTTAGGATGTATATCAGGAAAAGGCTCTTCACCCAGGGGGTGGTTGGGCACTGGAACAGGCTGTCCAGGGAAGTTGTCACAATGCCAAGCCTGTCTGGATTCAAAAAGAATTTGGAAAATCCTGTCAGGCCCATGGTGAAATTCTTGGGGTGTTGGAGCTGGACTCGATGATACTGACGGGTCCCTTCCAACTTAGCATATTCTATGAATACACACCAGGAGTGTCTTAGATCAGAAGAAACGGGTTTGAAAAGCAAAGAAAGGGGATGGGGGAATGCTGCTGCTATTGGGAGCACAATTTTGAATGTGGTCCAACACACTAGCTGTCACACAGGCTGATATTAACTACATCACCCTCTACAGCTCCCTCACGGGGGGCAGCAGAGGGGCACTGCTGACCTCTCTGGTGACCAGCAACAAGATTTCAGGAAATGAAATGAAGCTGCATCAGATCATACATTAGGAAGAGATTTTTAACTGATCTAGTGGCTGGTCACTGGAACAGGATCCTCAGAGAAATTGTCACAGGCACAAGCCTGCCAGAGTTCAAGGAAAGTCTGGATGATGCTCCTAGTGATACAGCTTGGTGCTGGACACTCCTGCAAGAGCAGGGGGTTGCACTGTATGGCCCTTATGGGTTCCTTTCAATGTGAGCATTTCTGTGATTCTGAAATTTGTGCTGTTTTCAAAGACATAGATATTTGAATGAAGATGGGAGGTAGAAGGCTCAGGAGGTACCCAGAACAGCAGAACAACTTTTTAAGGTACAAGAGGTTGAAAGCGGCTGCAAATACCTCTTTACAACTGTTTTTCAAAGAGAATTTTCTACAGAATTCTGTTATCCAGCTTTGTATTTAACCACTTTCCCCACCAAGTATTACATACAAGAAAACAACAACTATGGAAGCTGGTTAATAAGCAGATTGTGAGATCCCTCAGGCACCTGGGCCTGCAGATGCTGTATGAGGGCAGTGTAGAGGACTCCCTAGAGAAGAGCATTTTATTCTATCATCCTGCTCTTATGACATTACATAGAGGAAAAGCAATCTTGGCTTGTTTTTGGAGCTGTTGAGCTTTTCTGTCTTCTCAGCAAGCACTAACTGCTGCTCAATTGAGTTGCATCCTTCCCATTTCTTATGCTCAGGACAGGGATAAATTAATTAAATCTTACAAATCCATACATTTTAAGACAAGGGAGGAAAAATGTAAGAGGAAAGGAAACAACAGCCTCATTGTATCTTCTGTGGTATAATTTTGTGTATTAATTCCCTCTCTCTCCCCACTTTAAAACACATGGTAAGGGCCATCATCACACATGAAATACCACTTAAATGGTATATTTGGTACAGCATTCTAGCACAATGCTGTGCAGTAACACAGGATTTCTAAATTGCAGCATTATGAATTGCACTCTGCAGCTTATCATGGATTGATTTCATTTGTTATTTTTCCAAGAGTCTCTTCTATAAGAAATAAAATCTTAGAAGCATTACCTGTAATTGCTATTTAAGATTTTTCAATTGACACCATACTCTTAGCTGAATCAATTAGCTGTCTGGGGTAAAACTTCTGTAGGTGTAGATGTAATTCAGTTGGTTTCACTGGAGTTGAAACAGTGATAACTAGATGAAGATCTGTCTCATAAATCAATAAAATTTCAAATAATTATTTTTCTGAGTCCTGTGGTGAAGCTTATCCACATTTTTTTTTCTGGAGAAGCTCTTCTATGGCTGCTAAATTCTCATATATCTTATCCATATGTTTCTGTGTGTCTCTGTGGATAAGGTGATGAAGTATTTGCCAAAAGTTAAGCCAGTAAAAGTTATTAAAGCTGAATATGTACAGTTCTGTATAATGAGCACATCAATAAAAATATTTTAGTAATTTAAATTGTGTGGATATTCAGAAAATAAAGGTATATATTAAGCCAGTGATAGTGTAGCTTTTTCTCAAGTTTTGGACAAGTCTTATTCACCCTCATCTAATTTATTATTCACTTTAGTCTAGTGCAGCTGTTGGTGCCATCATAAGACGCAGGATTATGAAAGCACTAATAAGATGGCCTGGGAAAAAAAGACAATAGAATAAATCTGCTGGTTTTCAGAGGCCCTGCAGGGCCAGTACAGACTCTGGTCTTGTAGCCCAGTCAATACAGTGGTGCCATTGCTTATAGCAGGAATGCAAGTAGGGTCAAGGAAAGGAGGAGATATTGGGAAGTTTGTGTACACCTTGCTTTAACTGCAGGAGTTTTGAGCTATAAGCATTCTTATCATTGTTAACAGATTAAGTTATTTAGTTTGCCTATTAATAAATTATTTGCTTTGCATACCAAGTTTGTTCCTTTTGCCTATATCAGATTTTAAGTACAGAAAAAAAAAAAATCAGGCAACCTAACATCTAATTTAGAGGCAACAAATTGAGAGCGCAATGCACTGAGTAGGTAGGGTTTAGGTTTTTAAAATTTCTTTCCTGCAAATAGTTAAATTTAACCTTCATTGGGCTTGCACTGGAAAATATGCAGAATTAATGCAATAGTTCCAGATTTGTTAAGGAAGAGAGAACGATTGCCAAGTCATAAAAATAACACACAGTGCATGGAATAAATGTTTTCCACACATTGCAAAGAAAGAAAACTCAGAGTCTTAAATTACTTCTTCACTTATCTCAAGCTAACTTTTGTGTAAATCTTTTATGGCTCTGACAACTGCAAACATTCACCAAACACTTTAGTTGCTCTGCTCAATGGCTATATGATTTTTGATGGTAAATCCCAAGAGGTGTTGTTAAACATATGTTTAGCACTTTGTGCCCTGAACTATTCTGCAGCTTTCTTGTACCTGAAAGGCTGCTCTCCAGTTCCACTGAAATGCCACCCTTCAGTGCTCTTTTCATTCAGTGTTTTTACCCTTTCACCTCCATTTTTCTTTTGAAACCTTGAGCCAACAATTGTTTCTCTCTCAATAAAGGTATTTTTGTCTGTGTCTTTTCTTCTCTTGTGAGGATCCAGCTCACATGCCTTCTCACACCTTGGCATCACTACTGTCAGCTTCTTCCAGTCTCCTGTACTGCCCTGGACCTTGGAGCACAGGTAGTTCAGCCCCTGGGCTTAGGGTGAGTGGGCACTGTCCTTCAATCCACTCCTGCTGAATTCCAAGATGTGGGCTCAAATATCTGTTTTGCTTTGTTAGAATTGAGACTATTTCTTCTTGTCTTTTCTGTGAGATGTACATTTTGATGAAGCAGCACATATAGAAATAACTCCTTCTCCTTTGGCTTTTGAAGCTCCACAGTTGTGAAACCTGGCTGCAGGCAGCACCTCTCTTCAAAGCTGAGCATGGGATGTGACATTTTTTGACATTTCCTGCTTTTGAGCCCAGGCCACTCTTTGGTTGACTCACTGAGAGTCACCTCAGGGGCTGGCATCAACACTGCTGTAGGAAGAGCTGAGATGCCTTGGGATCCCTGCAGGCAACAATACCCAAGAGCACTGAGCACAGCAACCCACCATCCTTCCCTTGGGAGTCTAACCCTGACTTAAGTACATAATTAGCTAAATGAGCATGTTAGTAATCGTCTGGGTATGGAGCAGTCTCACTTTCAGCATGCAAATACAGACTATATATATATGTGTGTGTTTTGACACATGTATTTAATGGCATTTGTACCTACAGCCTTAATGATTTTGGTCCAGTGTTAGCTGTGCTATATCACTGACATAATAGAGTAATATCTCAGGAAATAGCAGGAGGTCTCCAATTCAAACTAAATTAGAATTATAAGACTGCCATGATCTTTGTGGAGCTTTGGCTGCTTTATTAAGTACCCACTTAAACTTACCCCAGACTAATAATGTATTTGCTCAGCTTGAGAGTCTCCACAATGAGGAAAAAATGTATTACAAAAATCTTTGTTTTAATTTACTCTAACAATTTCCAGAAACTGCTGGAATCTCACAGGTATGATCCTGAATAAATTGCTGTGTCTGTCACTGCTAATAATGCAATGAAAATGTTTTTAAATATAGATTTAATTTAGGGTCTCAGTTGGCCACTATGCAATTTTAATTCTTTGGGTTAAAAAGAAGGACTAAATTTCACACTGTGCTTGAGATGTGTGAGCAGCTTATTCTGTGTTCCTTAGGACTCATCCATGGGAAGTAATAAAACTCCATCACTGGACTGACAGAGATGGGAAGGACTGCCATAGCCTGATGTGTTGGACAATGAAAACAAATCTTCTTCCAGAGCTTCTAGCTCTGTGCTATATTTTTTGGAAGAAACTATATTTGTCTTTGTTGACAAGCCAAAATGCTTTTGGATAACACTTCACTGAAAAGGTGAAAATAGTGGTGTAAGAGCTCTGAAAATTCCAGAAAGAATTATATAATTACTAGGCTTGGGGAAAATACTTCAGTCTTTTCATCACAATTTTCTCTAAGTCTGGTCATATAGGATAAACATAGAATAACTTCAGGGCAAATAATATGAAATTAAAAAAAAAATAATTAAAAGTTTAAAAAATATTTTTTATTGATTTGATTCGTATTTCTTTTGGATTTCTTAATTCACAATATTTTTAGAATTTTGAATCTTTTGTCCTGGCTTGAGATTATAGATTATTTTAGAATCCCACAATTTTTCTACGTGATTTCTCTTTTATCTCTTGCTTCTGTGGCCTGAACATATCTCCTCTTTTATTAGATTCTGTTATCTATTCAATATGAGATTAATGGAGTCTCATCTGATTCCTGTTCCATTAAGTCTCTCTTCATGAGGACTTCCCTTTAGAGAAGAACTTATTACACTCAGATGTATAAACTGAATGGTATCAAAAGCTTCTTGATAAGGCACCTGGAGGACAAAAAAATCAGTGGGAACCAAGGCAAGAAGAAAATTAAATTCAATAACAAAGAGTACAAAGTCAGGAATTCAGAGACAATCAAAATTACTGCTGTAAGATGACACATCATTTTTTGGAAACAATATGGCAAGAGACAATAAGTTGATCAGTAGATCATTGTATAGGGATACAGAGGCCTCAAACTGATCATCACTGGTGGCATTTAGGAAGGATGAGTTATAACCAAAGAGTTTGAGGAAGAACTATGAAGATGATCAAAATAGAGATGACACTGCAATACCTTTTTTAATTTAGCAAAATGAAAAATATGCATGGGTTAGAGCTTGATATTAGTTGGTTCATCAAAGTGAGCACTATATAGCAAGGAGAGTCCTTTGAGTTAAAAGACATAAAAACAAATGTACCTGAACCATCTATGAATAAATTTAATTTGGACCTCTGAAACTTTTCTCATCACCAAAGCACTAAAGGCATGGAGCAGTCTCTCTGTGATGGCCTGAGTTCAGCATAAGGAGTAACACGGCGTAATTTTGTCACTTGAAAATGAAAGTTGATCCAGGATGTTTTAAGTGTCTGTCCAGCCTCAACCCTTTTGTCCTATGACATAAAATGCTTTGGTCTTTTATTTTATTGCAGTGACAACACTGTCTACTTGCAGTGACCATGTGTATAAGTGTGTGTGTGTGTGTGTGTGTGTGTGTGTGTGTGTGTGTGTGTCTTCTTGAAGTCACATCACATTTTCATAAATGGCTTAATCTTATCAGTGATTGGCAGCTGCAGTGAAAAGTATTTTCAGTTTTTCATTTTTTTTGGCCAGAAGTAGACCAGAAAAAGGAGATCTTGCTCCTCTCTGGCTGCAGTGCTTACTGAAGTTTACAGAAAGTCCCCTCTTTCTGCTGACTGTGCACATCACTGAGCAACAACAGAGAAAGTTGTTTCCAAGCTCTTCTCAGAAATTCAAGGAGCCACCATTCAGCCCTATTCAGCCTTCTTCTTATGTGTTGCTCATCTAAAAGTTTTTGGGAGAAAGAGAAAATGAAGGTGGAAAGTGGCACGGCTCTTTGCTAATAAGGTAACTAAACATAAAATGGTGAAATGCAGGTTGGTGTCCTCAGCTTGTACATGGTAATTTTTTGTAACTTCAAAACACTTAATGATCCTTTTTTTCTTTTTTTTTTTTTCCCATAAAAGACTTATTTTGGCATTTTGTTGAGGTGAATTTTAGAGAAAATTTGTTTCCGAATCTCATCATTCAAGGAAAAGAAAACAAAGGATGTTATAGTACTCTAGAGATTTAAGTACTATTCGGTACCTGTGTATGTTCTAGCTAATCTCTTTAAAAACACGTAATTTTTAAAGCCAGACTAATAATTTTTAATTTGAATGCCCTATGCAACTTGCTTTCTGCTGTGCTAAGCAAACAGGCTCCACTGGTCCATGGCAGAAACAGAAGAGAATAGAAATGTACAGGCATGTTTTAAAATGCAGCCCATGTAAGGGAAGAGTTCCTTCCTGCGTTTGCCATTAGTGACACAAACAACTCAAGATAGAAGAACATCTGGAGGCTGTCCCCAGTAATCAGGTATTCACTGGCAGCTGGTAAGATAACTCTCACTGAGAAACAAATGAAAACCAGGTCGGGGACATATTCTTGGCAATTAATATCACAGGATTAGATTGCAAGAACTACAGATTTTGCTTCCTTTATTTCATGGCAGCAGTATCTGAAAGTGAATAATGCACACTCCATAGCATTGTGGCATGTTAATTACAAGCTGATTACTCATTTGGTTTGACCACATGAAGAGCTGTAAAATACTACTGGGAAGTAGTAATATTTCCTACTGACACTTCAATGTTTGTATTTCTTAATATAGTGAACTTCTATAAGTTCAGACTGTGTTTAACTAAACAGTTTTGTATTTTTCACCTGAAACTGGCTATGAGAATAATTACCACCTCCATACTAACAAATGTGCTTAAAAGAGTTATACACTTGGTAAAATTGTGTGTCACTTATACTTTGATGCTTTATGACAGGAAATGCCATGAAACATGTAGCCTGAAGCAGCCCTGTAATTTAATAGATTTGTATTGAACATCACCACATAATAAAATAATTTCGATTGGAAAGGAGCTCAGGTGATGTCCACCTCCCCCAGCATTCAAGGGAAGTTGCTCAGGATTTTACTCTTTTTGCTCAGGCAAAACTGCAGGACTGGAGGAAGCACAGGCTGTTCCACAGCCTAACCATCTTCATGGAGATGGGTTTTCTCCTTCATTTCCACATAGTTTCACTTGCAAAACCTTGAATTCCTTAGGTGAATAGCAGTGCATAAAATCACAAAATGTTTAAGATTGGAATACTCTGAAAAAATTTATGTATGCTTAAATAAAGTACAATATATTTGCCTGAGTGAAACAATACACTATATAAAAATATTTCCATGGTTTGTGGAAATGCTTTCTTTTTTCTCTGTTGCTGAATTTGAATGCGAGATTTTCTTCAATTTTGGACACCGTTGACAAATTGTACCCATGTCTGTAGCAGAATCAATTGCTTTTGACCCAACTTCTTTGAGTATTTAGGAATAATATCAGAAAGATCCTTTATAACAAAAAAATTCATGTCTCCAGATGCACTCACTGGGCTTGAAAATTTAAGTAGCTGGAAAATATAGTATGTCAGTAAGTTGGACCACTGGAGTCTCATTTCACCCAATCTGTTTTCTTTGGGTTTTTAGGAGGGTTTTTGATTTTTTGGGTTTTTTTTTTTTGTTGTTGTTTTTGGGGTTTTTGGGGGGTTTTTTTGTTGTTGTTGGCTTTTGGTATTTTGTTTTGCTTTGTTTTGGTTTGTTTTTTGTTTGTTTTTATTGCTTTGGGTTCTTTGGTTTTTGGTTCTTTGGGTTTTTTGGTTGGTTTGGTTTGGGGTTTTTTTTTGGCATGATAAAAATTGCATTTTTGAAACATTTCTAAATTTTTAACCACTTTTCTGAGATATGGGGTTTTCTTTAAAGCTGAAGTACTACAGGAACAAAATACCACCTTCAAATGAAACCAAGAAAATAATCCTTCACCCTGAAATGAGCTTAATTTTAAGAAATATAATAATTTATTGATTGTTCCATTTTTGAGGAGGTATAATCAATGGATGTCATTTTGCAGAAAGGGTACAAGACGTTTTTTGTATACAATGTATTTAGTTGCAATCCATTGAAAACCATCTTAGGAAGACAGTATTTCAAGTCTTGTGCAGCATATAATCATTATTTTAAAAATAATTCATCATACTGCTTGGATGAAAAATTCACACCAAACAGACAGTATTTAATGAGTAAATCAATAATGCTCATTTCAGGAAAAAATTAGGTATGGAATATAGCTGGGGAAGATAATAAAACAAGATCACATACTAAAGCTCAGAACTGATGACCCATTAGGGATAATACAATTTACTTCAGTATCAAGCTGAAGTATATTAGGAAACTTATATCATAAAATTTGCTGTGTAAATGCAAATTCAATCTAATCTCTCATATGATTAAAGCTCAGAGAGAAAGGAATTCTACTATAGTGTTAAATAACAGTCCATCAGTGAGTTACACTGGATAAGAACAAGCATAAAAGTTTGGTGCTTATTATTAATAAATTGCTATATAAATATATCTTGTTGGTCAGAGAGAAATATACAGGTCTGCTTTCAAACACAGTTCTGTTCAAAGATATGCTTGGTTTGATTTAGCTTAGAAATGCACTTTGTTGCAAACACCAGCTTTTTTGTGTTTTTATCTGTTTTTTTGCTCATCTGTGTTCTAGCATATAGCCCTTAGAGAACTGTAATTTGGGAAAATGGGAAATGGAAGTTTCATTTCACCAGGGATTCTTCCCAGACAGCCTAAACTGCTAAAACTCTGCCACCTCCAGGAATACAAAAAACCCCCAAAGTAGAGTAAGAGCAGTGAAACTTCCTGCGTCCCTTAATTAAATCCCATTAAAATCACAGGGTAACAGGGGCAATTTGATATGGGAAGAAATCTGTTTTAGTCTTCCAGTCATAAAGAAGACTTATCCTAACAGAAAAACTATCCAACACACAACTTGACTGTGCAGAGTATGATAGACAGGACTGGCTGCTATACTTTCATATTCACACTTCCTGCGCCTTATGTGTGATTTCTTAAATAGCTCTAAGCAAAACCTAATTTTATTTTTTATCGTTGTGCACATATCTGCTGCCCCTTTGGGCTATCACTTGAGGGTCAGCTGAGAGATATAGTTAGAAAAATCTCTGTGTAGTGAAAAAATCCCCCAATCTGTACATGAGTAGGGAAGAGTTTGAATCTCTTCTGAATCCCTGGAGATCCATTCAACTTGAGAAATACAAGAATATACTGATACGTCTCATAGGGAACATAATAAATGCTACCAGCATAATTCATTAAAAAAAAATGTTATGTAAATCACATTCTGTGTTTGGCAGCATCACCAGCTGCTGATGAAGCACAAGGGTTCAACTAGTGTATATACCTGTAACCGTGTTCCCTGAGCATGGTAAATATTTATGAGGATCATCTTTAGACCATCTGCATTTTGCCCACCACTGCATTAACATGTAGTTGTCCCAGCTAAAGTCATTGATTCACTTATGATTTTTCTATTTCCATTACTATTCTTAAGATGTTGCCCACAAAGGTAAGATACGTGCAGGGGTGCTATCCTTCTACATACATGAACATTCAGGTGTTTGACCCTTCATTTTGGGAACCCCAAATCTTTTTGTCAAGGGACAAATCAGACAACAGCGGATGTAAAAGGCTGTCTTTGACTCTGGTTCCATTTTCAGACGTGTGTGCTAACTTTAAAAAGGCAAAGGGGAAAGGAATGCTGTCACACTCAGAAATCAAGTGTAAGAAATGTGTTTTGTTTCATAAAAACTCCTAGGATTGGAAGGAAAGCCAGCTGGTCCTAGATTCCTGTCTTATTGCTGGAAATCAAGTGCTGGCTGAGGTTATGTTTTCAAGGACTTAAGTCCTTGTCTGTAGCATGACTTTCTTTTAAGGAAGGCAAAACTAAGTAACTCAGAGAATAATGAATATCTGTGACGGATCTGGTACCTCAATACAAGCTGTAGTCTGTGAGAATAAAGAAATGGTGGGTGCCTCAAAGTATTAGTTCATTTTCAGTTAAAACACTAGGGTTTGAATGTTAGAGGAGAATAATCTCTCTGTTTTCTGTTGTCTCATCTTTCTGTCTATTATGAAATACAAAACCTGTAAGAGGATCAAAGGAAATATTGCAAAATTTCAAGTGTAATTGAAGGAGTTGGTGGAAATCAAAATATAGAAGATACTCTTCTGTACATACTATAGTTGTATGCAACATTTATAAACAAATATAACAACAATATTTTTCTCGTGCATCTCAGATATACAATTTATTTATATTCTCCCATCATCAATTATTGCTCCAAGTTAATCTGATTATTGCAGTTTTGTGTAAAGTATTGCATTTTCTATTTTGGCACACCTCAAATGATATATCTGATATAATTTACACTGAAATATTTATTTGAAGAACCTTGGAATAAATTATGTTCTTTTTTAGCAGGATGTGATACTATGTAGATAATCTTGATATGGAAAAGAAGTAATACAAGTATGGGGTTTGAGTGAAAATGCAAAATTTACAAAATAACTAGGAAGTTTTCTTCATAAATAACAGTACAGAGTTGTCCTGGTAATTTTTCTAGATATTAATTATTGTAATAATTGCTCACCTGCAGAAGTTGTTAGGTGATGGACAACCCGTAGTTATGTTGTATGACTATGACAGGGGAGCCTGAAAGGATTAATTACAGCATGCTATAAAAGCAATGGCATCTTGAATACTGCAGAAAAATGTGATCATGGTTATAATAGGCTCTTTTCCTTTTTGCTTGTATTTTTCTAATATGTAAGTTTATTCTCTGTAAAACACAAAAATCCCCTTTTTAGTAAAATGAACTTTTAAACTTTTTTAACCTGTAAGCTCCCTTTACTCCAACTGGTGTTGTGATCATTGCCTGTGTCTGTGCATCCCCTGCTGATACTTTCAAAGCTGCATCTCATGCCATCCTTTCAGATGTCATCTGTCCTCTGTGCTTGAGCTCAGCTGTCTTTTGTCGTACATGCAGCAGATCCTTCCATATGGTTCCAGGGATTCAAGATGTCCTGGGAAAGCTCTGTCCTAATCCAGCCAAGTCACGAATGTGTGTGAAAAGCAGTACAGATCATGCATGCTGGAAGTATGGGGTCTGGAATATTTATGACCCTCCTTCTTGGGGAATTTTACAGTGTTCAAACAGGAGGCACCAGTTAGAAACAAAAAGTATTTTGCTCATAAATGGCATAAATCTATTCTGAACATTTTTAGTTCACAATGTTCATGCTCTCTTTATGATATTTTAAAAGATCTGACTGTTTACATTATATTGATAATGCTAAACTAAGGGCTGGACTCTCTAATGTAACTTCTTATAGCTCCTTAAATATCAGTGATGCTCCTTGGGACACCGAAAAATGAAGGACAGGAGGTTTCCACCACCATTTTGTGCATCACATGGAGAAGTCTGGAAGTATTTTTCTCAAACCAGCTCAGACGTCTCTAAGAGGCTCTGCTAATGAAAGTGAGTCCTTATTCCTCATGCATGGTAAGAGAGTCTCATTCATTACACGTGCCAAGGGGTAGAAGGTCACACTACGCAAGAGCATTTTCACTTTCATCTTTGTTCTTTGTGCAACTTTTCTTTACTGATTACAAATAGTATCAGTCCAATGAGAGGTGTGTTTAGGTTTTTTTTAATGTCTAGATTGGTTTTCATCAGTTTTAACAACCTTTTTTTAAAGATTGCAACTTCCTTAAAAACAGGTGGAACATGAGAATTTTACCTGTCATTCACAGCTACCAATGATTTACATGTCTGAGTGTGGATTAATATAAAAGCATACTTAAAATTTACCTTTTTTTTTTTTTAATTCATAACAAAGTGAAAGACTTGAAAATTCAGTTCAGATAAATAACTTACTAAGTGCTTTAGAATATTATTTTTATTTCCTAAGTGTGTTTCCACAGTTCATTACATCTTCTCTTTTGTTTCTAAATTAGCATTTTTCAGAGGCCTACTATGCTTAACTCAGAATTTATGAAAGTTCTCATTAAAGGACAAGACTCTGCATAGTCATTTAAGAAGAGCAAATGATCATTTGAAATCAAGATAATTTATAATTTTTCCTAAAAATATGGTTACCATTTAGTTATTTAAAAGCTCTTAAAATTGATCTGCTCATAAGAAAGATTTTCATCTCTCTCAACTAATATTTTAGTCAAAAAATTCCATCATTAAAATTTTTTGAAAGTTTCTATTTTCACCACAAAATGCAAACTTTTTATTCATAAAGATAAAAGAAATGGCAAAGTCACCATTCTGAAATATCTTCTCTGGATTCCCCTGATGCTGTCCTTAACTTGGAAACTGGAATATTAGTTTAGGAAGGTCAACATTTTTATTAATTTTCTGCCTTTAACTCAATACCAGGCATAAAATAGTGCACCATTTTAGACTGGCTGTGGTACGAAAATATGCTAAGGCTCATAATCTGCATTTTTATTTGCACAGATAAAATCTTAATGACATAATCAGCATTCAGCTGTCTTTTAGGAGAGGAGATCTCATATACCTCTTCCCACCCTTTAAGTGAGACCCCAACCAGTGAACTCGTGAGATCAGTAATAAGAAGGAGTCAGAAATGTTAGCTGAATGTTCCTCCAAGTGGGTAATTAACAGACACCACAATCTTTAATAAATAAAAGTCTTAATAAAGGTTTAGGAACTACATGTACAGACTTTTCCTTTTTATGTCTCCATTTGGCTTGGTAAGTTGTTGTTATGCCATGGCAGCTCAATGCTTCAAATAAAGAAGTATTGACATTTTGTACTACAAGTATGGCAAAATAATAAAATAAAGCCACCATAATTGTTACTTTAACAGACACAACCAGCTGGTAAAGCATAACCTGTGCTGTAGTCCACCACAGCATGATTCTACAGCATGATTTATCCAAACCAAGAAAGAAACAATGTGTGGTTTCTTCCATCCTTCGTCTGTCCTGGATAAAGTGATCTTTTAATTTTCTGTTGTTTGTAAACCAGAATTTCTAATAAAATGAAGAGAGTTTCTCTCTTTCTATTCCACTCAGATTTTTAAGCTACTATCACCTAAGTAGAGTCACACAAATATTCAATAAAGATTAATTTTCTGATAAAACCGTGTATTTTAACCAACATTCTGAAACAATTTGTTATTCTTTGTCTAAAAACTTTGAGACTAATGAGCTCATTTACTATTGTTCATATTCTATCAGAGTTCTATTGTTGTCAGGCATTAAATAATATGCTATTAAAATAATATTTTTTACAGATTCACATGCCCACTGTAGAAAAGCTTCTTTTAATGGATAATGTCTTCCTATCAATGCTAAAAGAAGTTAAATAACCTGATTTTCTTATTTTCTGATTGCTTTCAGAAATTAATTTTAACTTGTGTCATAAGTAAATGGAATATTTATAGCTTCTTGCTGGGACTGTGTCTCTCCAGGATGAATATGTGTGAGAATGTGGGAGGAGATGATGATAAGATTAATATAAAGACTTTCTAATAATTCAAAAACTAACGAGTTCACACTCTCCTCCATTCTGTACCTGTGGAAAGATCACTCAAAGCTACAAATGTGGGCATGTGGTTTAAAAGCCTCAGAGCAACGTGAGAGGGCAGATGGGGGAGCTGTGTAACAGAGCAAGGGCAGGGCCTTGGGGTGGTGTGAGAAGGAGCTGTGGGTGATGGTGGAGCAGAGGTTTAGGTCAGCCCTTGGGTTCTTCTTCAAGTAGGGGAACATCTGAATTAAAGCAGAGATAAAAAATATGCTCATAAAATCCACTCTCACTTGTAAGTTCTGTCACTTCCCTAATTCTTATTTAGGGTAATTATTAAAAAAAAAAAACAAAACAAACAAACCCTGACAATATCTGTCCTTTGGTTTCTCCAGCTGTAGAATGGGGCAAATATCTGCTTCCTTTCTTAATTCACCCAGGTTGGCAGAGTAAGTTGCTCCCAACAGTCCTTTGTGATGATCTCAAACACAAGGTAACATGAGAATTAATGCTGCATGTCATTTTTTATCAATAATATAATGCACTTTTAGGAATGGCCCTTTATTCTTTGCCTCTTGCATACTGTAAATTTAATGTCTCACAGCTTTCTTGCTGGTATAGAAGTGCAAGGTCCTTCGGAATCTGAATTTCTGAATAACCTTGACAGTCTTTATCCTCTCATTCTTGATGAGAACAAATTAATTTTGAAATCATTTTTTCTTCCCATAAATCCTCACAGTCTATCTGGGTTATTAGATCAGATACAGAATTATACTTAATTATTGTATCACAGCTTGGGAGGGCCAAGTGTGTTGTGTAGATCATGCACTTCTAAGTACAGTTAGAGCAGAAGAAGAAATTATTGATCAAAGTATGCACTATTGTAAATAACAAATTATTACTGGGAAGGGAAAGGTCACCACATGGCGCCATTGTCCCGAGGCAAACACAATTCTTTATTTGTATATTTATTTAAATCTCACAGGGATTTTTCCTTTAATGAAAAACAGGATTCTTCAAGAAATTAAGACTGGATTCACAGACAGAACTGTCTGACTCCTTCTTCTGATTACCTGTGTGTCAGCACTTGTACAGATGCACAGTTATCTGTTTAGAATTTAAACACATACTGATTTCTCTTCTCTTTAGGGAGTCTCAGGCAACATGAGAATGAAAAAAAAGGGAAACACAATTAATAAATGTATAAGGCCCCATTACCCATTTTTATGGACATACAGAAGACTAGTAAAACCTTGAGAAACCTCAGCTTAGGGGAAAATTCAGCCACAGCTTATGTGTGCATAGGGCTCTGGCAGGGGCCAATCCTGGGGACACAGGAATAAGATGAGAAAGGATGGTGCCAGACCTGGACAAAAGTGTAAAGCAGTAAAAGACCTAATCCTGGCCATTAAAGTGGAAGTACACAGATGTATATAAGGGCACCTAATTTCAAAACTGTCGTGTTGCCTTTTTCAAAGCCACACACAAGGACGACCCAGTTGTATCTCCAGGAAATGCTCTGAGACATATTTTACCCCTACAGGGTGGGTGTCAGAATTGGAGAAAGCCCTTTTCTGGCTTTGTCAGTCCATGGCCTATTTGGCATGTCACAGTTCATGTGTGACCCCACGTCTCCTCTGCACCATGTCTATGGGGCCACTCAAGCTCTGAGTCCCCCCAGGTGCCCCTCAGCAAGGCAGGCCAGGATGAGCACACTCACTGCTTTCCTTGGATTTTCTATTTATGTAAAAGCAGAACATCTTTAACTTCCCAGTTTAACCCTGATTAAAACTTAATAATAAAGAAATAACATTTTATTAAGAGAGCCTGAAGTCCAGGATTTGAACTGAAATGGGAAAACAAAGAGTTTCAAGCACAAAAGATTTGTGATTTGAATGAGCACCTGACAGTTTCTCTGTGGTTTCCCTTCCAGATTAGTTCCCAGATTCTGGGTGTTGTAACTAAGTGTGTGAGTTTGCAGCAGCTCTTCTCCATTTGAGAGATGCACTCCACTCCAGACTGCCTGGATCTCTCTCTAGTTTCTTCCCCATAATGTGGCAATTTACAGGTGGAAATATTAAAATGTGTCGGCCATGGCTCCCATGTCCACTTCCTGGAGATGGGTTAGGGAGGTTAAACTGCAGGTGTGTCCAGGCATCACAGCTGATTTGAAACCTTTTCCTGCACCTATCCCATAAATCAGTTTCTGCAGGAAGAGACATCCTTCATCTCCATAGCACAGGCTACCTCTCACTCTGCAGTAGGTGTCTCCCAGCAGCTTTGGCCTGCAGAACCTGGGTGCCTAAAAGCTATTTCAATGATGTACATAAGCCTAATTGAACAGAAAATATTTTTTACTTTCCTGTTAAAGCCAATGTAATAATTTTCTTTTTTATTTGGCAGAGAGACTTCATTGAAACATCAGTTCAACATTTGACTGTAATATATTTGTTTTAGTAGCTAAACAACAGCATTTGTTTTACCCAAAAACTGACCCTGTACTTTTCAGAGATGAGTTAAAATTGTTGGAGCTCTGAGGACTTTAAGGTTCACTAAGATAGCGACATCCATAAAATGACATTTAAAGACTAGATAAGCATAATTCTTTTGTAAGCAGTCACTTAGAAAGTGATGTTTAAATACCAGTTTGTTAAAGAGGGAAACAGCAATTCTAAAATTCAGGGAATATAAAAAAACACAAGAGAAATTTATGATCAAATTCTGTTAGCAAATAGAATTTGGTTTTTCAAATTTCTGTAAAAAAATAACTTGTACTTTGATTGCCATGGACAGCAACTTCTAAAAAACAGCAAAGTCTATAGGCATCTCCATGAATTCAAAATTACAGATTCCCTGAATTTCACAGATCCATAATAGGTTTGGGTTTTTTTAGAAGTGATGTGAAGTTTAAAATTCCCAGTTCATCTTGGAATCTGCATCAACGTTTATCTTCTATAGTGAATTAATAATGGAAAACCCCTGTCTACCCATCAGTGAGTACAGATTCACTGGTTTTAGTGCAATTTGCCGGTAAAAAACATTATAAGGAGCTATGATAGGCCCTCATTTCTGATCAGGGGTGTTATCTCTGGTGTTCCTTACTATGCTGCAATTGTATATAAACATCATACAAACATTTACAAGCATATGGCCTTTCTCTAGTGAACTTTTCTTCATCCTTGCTTCCTTTGCTTTCTCCTTCAATTCATACATTATTCTGTGCCCTCACTTTTGTCCACTCTAACCAAGTGTTTCCCTGTACAGGTCATTCTGCCTGGTGTTGTCCTTTCCTGATTCTTCCTCTGCCTCACACATATTTTCTACATTCCTTATTCTTCCTTGTTCCTTCTCTCTAGTCTTAGCCCTCAAACTTTCTGGCTCTTTAACTTGTATTTTTAATGTAGGACATAAATGGGGTAAAGTCAACTGAGGACAATTATCACAATTGTCTGTATGTCACTGAGCTGGTTATCAGAAGGCTGTATCTAATTCTTGTATACATGGAAAAGATAGGAATGAGAAGAGAGAAAACCAAACCATTAGAAGGTTCCCTATCCCTATCCTCACATGGAGAGAATTAATCTTCAGTTGTAAATAGTTCTTTATTATAGCAGAGGTTCAACAGATGAAAATAGAAATCTGGAGCCAGAGCATCCATTTCAGTGGGGAGGGTAGTTAGCTGCTCCAGAAACTCACTTTTTGTAATCTCTTGCTGGTACATCAAGTTGATATAAATTAGATTTCTCTTACACTGGTGATCACTCAAAGATGAAATAGTGAGAGGCCAACTCTGTCAGAGGGATTTTGTAAGGAGACTTTATAATATGATGGAGTGTCCTTTAATAACCAAGTGGTTATACTTGAATTCCCCTTTTCACGTCGTGGTCAGTGACTGGCAAAAGAAATAACAAAGCCTTCTGTTATTGTAATTAAAACATTAAATATCTGGTTTTAAAAAAATATTCATTTACAATCAAAGCAACAGAGACCAAATGTTCCACCGGTTACAAAATAATTTTGGAATGCTGCACTAGGGAAAAGGATTTTTGAGTAACAGACAGTGGGATCTGCACTAACTGATCCAATTTTTCCTGATCTTACAATAAGGCAAATAAATTATGTTTGTTCTTAGCATTTTTTTGAGGCAATTAAAAAAAAATATATATAATTGGAGAAAAAATCTCAAACATATGAATCTAAGATTAGATATTTGATCTTAAAAGTTGAGTCTAAACATAGCGTAAAAAAACCCCAATGGATCAAGCCTGCCAGACCCCCATTAAGAGCCAGTTTTCTTTAACTGATGGGTCACTGAGAATGTGGGCTCCAGATTAGTGAGTTTGAGTACATCTATGTTAATCCACAGTCATGGAAAACGTGCTTAAGTACCTTCTATTAGCCCAATCAAAAAATTCCTGAAGCAAACACTTCATTTCAAGCATGACTATAGCTTTTATTGGTTTTATTGGGACTTAGGCATATAAATGATACTTAGAATACATTTAATTAACTTGGGAATGTTTGTATCTTTTTATCTTTTTCTTTGCTAAAGCCAACAAGTGTCTCCTCTAATTTTGTCTGCTTGTTTTAATTTCAAATATTGATAAATTTTTTTAGTCTAGCAAAACATCATGATGCATAAAAAACTTAAAGACTTAGTATCCTTATTTTATTTTAACTTATTAGAAAATACAAAATTTCTAGAAAGTTTCTTGCATTTTTTTAAGGACAGATTATATAAATAAATTTTTAAAAAGTTGTACTCAAAATTAGCTTGTTTTGCTAGAATTTTTGCTAGAGATATTCACAAGATTAATTTACTTTTTAAAACTGACAAATGCAAATTTACATATTATAAAGAAACAGAAAACTTGTTGTCATCATTAGGAGTCCGATATTGAATGATGACTGAATTTTATCACACAAGCTTTCAGTGGCAAAGGATTCCATCAAGTTGGCAATCACAGGATTAGAGCACTCCTCCTATGAAGATAGACTCAGAAAATTGGGGTGTTTCAACCTGGAGAAGACCCCAGAGTGGCCTTCCAGTACTCAAAGGGAGACTAAAGGAAAGATGGACAGGGACTTTTTAAAGTGTAGTCATAGGACAAGGAGAAATGGCCTTAAATTGATAGAAGGTAGATTTAGAATTGATTTTAGGAAGAAATGATTTCCTGAGAGGGTGGTGAGACGCTGGCAGGTTTCCCAGTGAAGCTGTGGTTGCCCCATCCCTGTTCAAGGCCAGGCTGGATGAGGCTCTGAGCAAGCTGGTCTTGTGAAAGGTGTCCCTGGCTGCGGCAGAAGGGCTGGAAGTAGAGATGTCTAAGGTCCCTCTTGACCCAAACCATTCTACAGTTTAATGAAGTATCAATAATTTCTCCTCTTCCCATAACTGTCTCTCAAGAACATCCAGTCTGGGTGACACAGCAGCATTGTCACCACCCTGTGCTATGTCACCCTTCAGTGACAAAGACAAGCTGCATGACTTGCTCCTGTGAGTTGATTGCTAATCAGTCTCGCTGTTAAACACTGAAGTTTAATCAATACCTTTCAGACACAATCAGAATCCACAGTCATATATTTAATAAAACAATAGGTTTTCACTACTACTTTGCTTAACTTTTTTAGTAATTTGTTAAAAATATTAGCCTTTTGCTACTTTTATTCATGATGAACAAGATCTTAATCCCGGTTTAGTCCTCAAGTCTATAGGTTTACATACACAAGTTAAAATGTTAGTGAAATGTGTTCTTTAGGTCCATTGAAGACTGAAGAGTTATATAAAAGGAAGTGTGCTCCAACTCCTGAAGTATAGTAGCTATTGTCCTTCAAGGAGTTCTTCTCCAAAGAGGTCAGATGAATTCCTAGGGCCTGGTGAAAACATTTATGAAACAACTTTTAAAAACTCACTAAGAGGTTGAGAAATCTTGTCCTAATGTATCCTGCCTGCTGGGAAGGGGATAAAAGTTATGCAGTGTGTTAATTTGTTATTTAGAAGAGAAATGACACAGTGAAAATTGGAAGTCTTTTTACATCAAGTGAAATGTGGGCTTTGTTCAAGATACATTACAGCTACCCGCTGAGTACAGGGGGATATCTTACTGCATGAAATTTCAGTGCAATATGTTGATTTCTGAGTATCTTGCCACAAACTACTAATTAATATAAAATGAAAGACTCTCTCAATCTGTAATAGACTAAAAAAAGCCCACTAAAATTACTGTTGAATGGCATTTCAAAGATGATAATTTATTTTTGCCCTGAACAAGACACTTAAAACATTTTCAAGGACATCACGTCTTTAGCCTTTAAAATATCAACTAATTATCAAATCAATGATCATTTGGGGGAAAGTAATGAAGTATGGAAAATAACCACTTGAAATTATATAAGTCATTACTGCAGAGTATTTAAACTGGTAAGTCATTAGCAAAGAGATTTAATATGTAGGTATTAAATGACTTAAAATTTTATAAAAAAGAAAGATTGCATTTTAATTGACATAATTTCCTATAAAATAAGCAACTTGCCCTTTAAGTTTTTTTTATTTATCTAATGCTTGTTTATTTTTCTAAAGAAATATTAATTCATTTATTCAAATTATTTTCAGCTTTTTGAAAAAGTTCACACCACTTTATGTTAACATCAAATATAGGGAGGTATTTGAAATAGCAGTGAGCAGAATGACTCAAAGTTCGAGTGATCATGAGTTGTATTCTTGACTCATGATTAGTCATGAGTAATCAGTCCTTTGGAGTTCAATAACTGCATAAGTATTTAGAGGATTGGGAACTTGTTTATTGTATTTTAATACTTTTATTAGTTTTATAATCCATGGATTTACTGTATCAATGGCTTGCTACACATTTCAAAACAACTTTCCTCTTGTTTCTTTTTTGCAAATAGTTTATCCATGTTTTCTCACAAATGCACAGATGTGGAAATAAGGAATGAGGGGGAGAAGGCAGAGGCAAAACAGTTTCTAGGGCATTACTTTGTTATGGTCTTTCTTCTTTTTTTTTGACCTCCAAGGAATTTGTCACTGGTAGTCTCTAGGTAATGTGATCAGTGCTAACACCTCAGGGATTTGCCTGAAGTCCAGGCTATTTGCTGTGCTTCTAGAAGTGTAAAAACTGAGCTAAGCACTTGTCAAAAACAGGTAGAGACTCCTTTGTGCTCTGTGCCATTTCATCAGTAGAAAAAAAAATGATAATTATGTACATTCCACAGTCTTCCAATTTATCTACTGCCTATGCTGTGGAGAAACCCTTCCCTTTTTATGTGAATTCAGGAAGTTAAAATTCTTCCCATGGGACATGATGCTCTCTGACACAGGCCTTATGAAAGAGGTACTTTATCCAAGATCTCACCCTGATTTGGGTAGAAAAGTTTTTCTCAAACCCCAACTCAGTTCTGTACACCAGCTGTACACCACTGGATATATCCTCCATATTTAGTATGTAATAGTCATATGATAGATAAATTATACAACCTCTTTTAAGAAAGTTTTCATTGCATACTATGCATAATCCAAAATTTTACCATCTTTGATAGAAATTTGGAGAATGCAAGCAAGATAGAAAAATCTGATTTAACTTTTTAGACAGGAGAAGCAAGTGGGGTTCTGGCAAAATTTGTTGTCATATTAAAACAAAATGTCTTTTGTGTCTCAGAATGAAATGGGGAAAAACAGGTTTTTTTCTAAACCTCCCAGCCTTTTTGTCCAGCACTGCTAGATTTTTGCTTCTCAAGTTGGTGTTGTAGCCCTGACTTCCCTGACTTGACTGACACATCCTATTTTCCTGTTATCCTCTAAACTGTTAAGATCTCTTACTATCCCACTTCATGTCTTCAGCTCTGGTTAAGACCCATGGGAGAGATAGATGCTTAAAATATCTAAATTAAAAGATATATTCTGTATCACTTGCATGTGGGGGAAGACTTTATGTGATCTGTCCAGACAACCTGATCATAATACCGTATTTGAAGCTTCCCAAAATATCATTAATAAATTTCTCTGTGTATGTGTGAGACCAGTGAAAGACAGCATAGGTGAAGAAAAACCGAAAAGCTGGACTGTGTCAAGATGACACAGCCATTTTTAAAGCTTGCACATTGTCCTGTTGCCCCAACAGGAAATGATTGTGTCTCCTGCCCAGCAGCAATGCACGCTCAGGTATTTCTGCAGTGTGTGGCTGGCTGTCCCCTCTTACCTCCTGCTGTCTTACTCCTGCTACCCAAAATCTCCTTTTCCCCTATGGCTCTGATGAGATAATAAGAAAAAAAACAACCCCTTTGTTCCACCAGACATTGGCTAAGGATCTGATGGGCATAAAGTGGGCAATGAATGAGGTTATACTCAACTGTTGAGCATTAAGGGGCTTGGTCCAGAAATGTGTGTCACAAACATGATGTGAATCCCAATCTCTCACTGCCATCCCAGTGTTTTACAGTTCCTAACAGAAACTGTAAGGAAAAATTTTGTGATAGCATGATTTCTCTGACAGATTGAAAACAAATCAAGCAGCATAAAATTTTCCCTTCCACAGTGTCAAAAGGTTTTATCACAAGGGGAAATGTCTAGCTTCACTCAGTGAATTGCTTGTTACATGTACACGGATTCTGTATTTAAAAAAAAAAAAAAATATTATGTTGTATTTTATTTTATTACGCAGTAAGGAATGCACTAAAACTGCAGCTCCAAACTCAAATATAACAATAAAAACACCTACTATAGAAAAGCTGTTCCTGGCTTTGCCTTATCTGAAGTTTGCTATTTGTATTTTAGTTATGTTGAGAACTTTCACTACTGGTGAGAAAAAATGTTGGATAAACTGCTCATCCATACATACTAGCACTCCTATAATCTGATCTTTTTTGATTCCCAAACATGTTATTTCTCTATTCAACCTCAAATTACTTCTAAATTTAATTTTCCTGAGTAAAATCCTTCAATAGTAGCCAAGTAGATGCATTTAGAGTGGATGGAAACCATCCATCAAAGTTATTATTCTATTCTATTCTATTCTATTCTATTCTATTCTATTCTATTCTATTCTATTCTATTCTATTCTATTCCAGTCCATTCCATTCTATTCCATTTTACTCCACAGCTGGTGATTTCCTCCAGTTTGCTCTTTGGCTTTGTGGCTGGACAATTTCCTGAAAAGTAAATTTTTAGGCACCAAGAAAATTACTTTGCCTCCTAAGCTTTCTAACTGTGCTACCTAAACCTGTAGGATTGTAAAATAGTTAACAGAGCTTTGTCCCTCTCAGTCACTTTTGTAAGAGTCCTCATTTTGTAAAACTCTCAGGTGCAGATTTTTTTTTTTTTTTAAATAAAATAAATTTTTGCCTTCTACACTGTGATGGTGTTTACAACCAAAATGTAGGCAAACATTTGTTTGGTTTCATTGCCTACACTTGAGGAGAGATTTGTGGCTCTCCTACATTGGTGATGAGGTCAATTCTCTCGACATTACTGCAGAACCAGTAGCACGATGGGAGTCTGACATTCCTTCATGCACAGCCCTTTTGAAAAAAACTTGTTAACTGGTGTTAGAGATACCTGGTGGGCAGCCCCTACAGAGCAGTGCTTTCCTCACATAATTTCTGTCACATCCTGATATTTACTATTGATATGTCTCTGAGTTTCTTGCCCAATGCTCCGAAGATGAGGCACACTACAAACTGGTCCTCTGGCACATCAGAGACAGATCAGTTATGTCATATGTAAATGAAAATGTATTTGAAAAGAAAAACTGAGCTGTGCTGTAAACTACTGCAGCTACAATTACCTCTTGCTTGCTTCTATCACACTAGAAGTAGATCCTAAATTGTGTGTTAAACTTGGGAAAAAGTTTCCTTTTCATGCTTCGCCCTAAAAGCCAGCTCTTAAATGGTTGTTCAGGACAGTAGTGATTGAGTAGTTGGGCTAAAGATTATCCTGTGTGGGAAAACAAGTAGTGGTCCTCTTGAGACCCCAGAGGATTTTAGAGTAGGCACTGCAGGTTTCAATGCCACTTTCACTGCTCTCTTCATGCTTAATCAGTGAAGCACATACTGTGACTTACCTGTAGGTCTGAACACGCGCGGAGCAACCCTCGAGGAAACAGGACTACAATGCTCCGGGGTGTTCCTGTTCCCTGCACCTAAAAACTGATGTACTGTGGCAAAGAAAGCCATCTGGTATTACCTTGCAAATTTCCTCCTAAAGAAACATGTGCTTCAGCAGATTTCTTTACTTCACTACTCTGGGAAGATTAGAGCAAGCACAACTGTTTAGAGGACAAATACTCCTATATCCTGTCAGTGTTTTTGAGTTATGAAAATGATATGTTCTAATAAAAGGTTTTGGGGGATAGTTTTACACATCTGTGGAGCTGGGTTTTGCTTGTGTCTTTGGGTTTTTTCACCTTCATTTTAAGATTAATAAAGAACCATCTCTGGAAAAAAAATCATTTTAGAGAAAAGAGCCACAGTCAGATGGCAGTAATTCAGAAATAAACCTCTAAAAGTCACTCCTGTGGCAAAGATTTAACATAAGTCAAAGATAATTGTAACACAGTGTTATAACTATTGCTTTGCCAATTAGGAAAAAAAATGATGAAGAATAAGAAAAATGGGATGAATAAATAGCTTTTCAAAATGGCTATACTGGAACCATAAATGCTTGAACAGCTAGATGCTGCTGATGTCTTTCATTATTTAGCAAAATGACAGCTAGAAAATCAGAACTTTACTCAACTAGACTAGACTTTATCTGCTTCCTAATGTGTAGCAGTACTTTGTATCTTGTTATATCATTCTATAAAATGAATCATTGACATTAAATTTAAGCCATATTGTAAATATAATTGGATAACTGTAAATTAAATGCACTATGTAAATAACTAGGACTACCAATGCTGCAAAATATATTTGATTCACTTTGAAATTAAGGCAGAATTTTTCTTATGGCAGCACCTTTTGACATCAGATCTCTGGTTAAGGGTTGTAACTTCTTGTTCAAGATGTTCAATTGCATTCTGCATTCCCCTCTCAAACTCATTGTTCCTGCTGGTGATTTCTGTGGATGTGACAAGGACCAATGAGCATTTGCTGATTTCTAGCTTCTGTAACCTGGCCCTGAGGAAATTTCATTTTGATTCATAAAATAAATTAATCTGATATGAATGTTACTACTGGAGAATTATTGTGTACTCCACCATGTCTAACTTACCTTATTCCTTTTGTGTTATACTAAAAGTCTCTAGTATAAATTGAAGTCAAACCAGCTCCCATATCTTGAAATGAACTATTGTGTACCTCTAGGAACAGATACCTCTGAGCTGGAAAATTGTGACAGACGATAAAATTTAGATTTTATCTAAAGTTGTGGTAGCCTTACCAGCCTTAACTAAACAGTCAAATGACCTCATAAACTTACTCATGCTCAGTATCCAGTGTCTTCCCTTCTTTTTGTACCTTTACAGATAATTGATTCTGCATGAACAAATCAGTGTAGCAGGATGAGCTCTACTTTCTACGGACAGAAAAGTCTGAGGCTCTATATTGCTTGCCATAGGTTGCATATCAAAATCAGAATTCCCTCAAAAAGGGGATGCAGTCTTTTAAAATACAGCAATTCTAGTCATGGGTTCTGAAAAACAGCTAATAAATAAGTTTTCATGGTGACAATGCAAAGCTTCAGTTGTGAATTGTGCATAAAAGAAAGATCCCTCCATCAACAAGCTTAATTTCTGTTTTTATTGAAGAGGTATAACTAAAAGAAAAATTAAGCCATTTTAAAGACTCAAATCCCACACGTTTTACATGCTCATTAGAGAAATGAACATGACTGATATAAACTGCAGAATACACAAAAAATGTCATCCACATGATAAATCCCAATAATAAAAAATTAAATTATATTTCCTCTGTCTTGCAATGAAGAAGACTATGGATCTGTTATGTGAGACTGAGAAAAAAATAAAAAACAGCCTGGGGAAATTTTTCCCTTCACTGAGAATTTGTATACCCTTCCTGAATGTTCACTGTATTTTTTAACAAGCAGAAAAAGAAATAATCCCTACTGAGAACCCCTTTTAGCTGCAAGCAAAGCAAAACAAAACAAGCCTGTATAAAAAGTGTAAATGCTAAGAGCTTCCTACAAAGAACCATATTCAAGCAGAAAAGATTATTCTCTGCAGACTCCTAACTGAGCTTCTCCCTTCAAGCTGGGTACACTGACAAGCAACTAAATGAATTTCAGTTTTCTGTGTCTTAGTAAGGATATTTAAGGGCAGAAATATGAATTCTGTTAATCAACATTTAGTGTACCAACTTGAAGTGGAATAGCATACTTACAGTTATTTTTGTGTATTTATATCATATATTTCTTTAAATAACCATCAGCATTCCTGCAGCAATGTTACCTCTGAGAATGTTTCCATGGTGAACACAGACAAAGCATCCTATGAGAAATACTTACTTTTATAATATGATATAGAAACTAAGGTAAGTGGTGAAAAAAGAGTCGATGGGTACTGTATTCTGGGGATTATAGTAATGACTTAGAAGGTTTCAATGTGCAGTAAAATTAAAGGAGGATATTTCATATGAAAGTGTGTTAGGTTCAAAATTTTGTTTATTCAAAGTGGAAGGACACCTATATCTAAATCACAGATTTTATTTATTAAAACATATCTTAAGAATCTATTTACTATTATTCTCAACCTAATTGTAACAGAAAAATAAAAAATAATAATGTAGTTAACATTGTAAAACACACACATTTTATATCCCATCCTTTTCCTGGTTGTTATGGTCATCCTTCCCTTGCTCTTTTTGCCCCCAAGGCCAATGCACTCATCCTCAGTGGAGGGTTTCACCTCAGCAGCAGCTGCCAGGATGAGCCTCGTGAGCCCTGTCTGGTTCCCTGAGGGTCTCTGTCACTGCAGCTCCTCTCCAAATACACTCACAGGGAGATCTGCTCTCAGTCCCTGGGTCTTCCTACCCAGACAAATGCAGAAGGATGAGTGTGACTGGCCCCCACGTGTTGCAGGATCAAAGAAACTTCTGTGTCTCAGCCCTCACCCCTCACTATTTTCATACTGAGAAGAATGCAGCCAGCTTGGGAACATTAGTTTTAGAGCTTCATTTTATTTATGTCTCTTCCTGAGAAACCACAGTACCATAGTTAAAAATACTTCAAATCAGTAGAATGTGCTAGGCTTTCCAAGCTCATTAGAGCAGTTACGGAAGTGGTAGATGTGCTTAACTAAATTGTGATAGAATGGCTAAGTTAATCAAGGTACTTTGAGCTGTAGCATTTAAATGTTATTTAAAAGAAACTCCTCATTACTATTATATGTTTGCCTGAGAAATAGTGACTTCGATATTCTGTACATTAATAGCTTCATATTTAAATGTGAAATTCCTAAGAACAGTCCTGTGTTACACATACATTTTTCTCTGACTTTATGTTAAAGCTACAAGACAAAATAAAAATATGTTACTATTAATCATGTGAGCTCCAGCTACAGAAACAGAAAGTTCATGGTTAGAAAAAATAATAATTATTTGTCCTTTTTTTGCAAGATCATATGTATTTTGCTTAGGGCTGTGTTGTGTGGTTTTATGCATGCTGAAATCAGCAAAAGTAAAAAATTATAATAATGCTACATGCATGATTATAGAAATTTGTTTCCCTTCTAATCTGAAGACTTAGAAAATTAATGAACTGTGTTAAAAATATGTGGAAGTGTTTCAATAACTTAAAATAACTTGATAGTACGATAAGAATTGACTTTCTCAGATATTAAATAAACACAATGCTTTCCCTATATGTAAAGAAGCATTAAATTAATTTTGTACAGGATTTTAATTCTATAATTTATTGCAGGATAGTTTAGTAAAAACTGTAGTTTTCTATTTAGCTTATAATTAATGTAAAGAGTTAAGAGTAGCATAATTCCACTGTTTCAGGAGACTTGAACCTAGGAAGAAAGGAATCCATTAATTTTGACTATCATTTTTTTCTGAAAAAACTTATTTAGGGAAAGCACGTAAATTTTTTCCTTATAAAAAGGTCAGTTGGCTTAAACTCTTTAAGCAATTACTAAGCTATAAGAATACCCTTTTCTGTGTCTTGCCTTTTAACTTGTTTGACCAGAAATGTGATACCAAACCTATTCTCTGTGTGTGGATCATATTTCCATTCTTATCCATGCACCATGACAATGGGCCATCCACAAGTTGTGACAATGGAACATCCATCTGATGTGAGCCCTGATCCTCAGAAATCATCAACCTGTCCTTTTGTAAGCAGCAAATTTGACATCCAACTCTGGAAAGGGTTTTTTTTGCCTGTATAACCTCAGTTATCAAAGTGTAACTACCATAACCAACTTTGAGATCAACAAGGAGCTGAAGGGGGGGTCCTGTCTTTCTCTAGACCTGGCTGGAGAAGCTTTACACTCTTTATTGATGTGTTCACATTTGATTTTCCATATTATCCTTGAAATTCTCCTACAGTACAATTAAGGAATAAAAAAAGAGGGCAAAACAACCTAATTATAAATGTGTTATGTGTATAATCAGACTAATAGAACAATAGTAATAGCTCTCAGCAGTAGAAAAGTGAATAAGGTGGTTAAATTAGTGTTTTAGAAAATGCAATCAATTGAAAATGCGATAGCCTTAATGATATTGACATTAAAATACAGCTGATCTATGACTTCTTTGTTCTACATCATTATTCATTTTAACTGTATGAAGGCTGGTCCACATTTCCCTTTTTAGATGTAGTCAGTGTGTCCCTGGGTGTGAGTACGTGTGTGTATACACTCACCCCCACCATTACACAATTCCCATGGAAGAACACAATGCATTTCTTTTCAGAACAGACTGAACTAAATGGTGGCCACCTGAAACAGATCTGCTGTTCTCTAAAGCCACTAGATTCATATAGATCTATGGCTGGACTGCTTCATTTTCCAACAGGCTGTCTTCCATCTAGGTTATATTTACTGTGATTTCCACCACAGTGGCCTGCAAAGACCAATCTTGTGGGTGCTTTATGGGCAATATCTTGCTGTAGTGCCCACCAAATGCTGGCTTGTTACCCTGTGGGCAGTGCCAGCTCACACATTTATTAGAGTTATTTTAACTTTTATTCTAGTTTGTGCAAAGCAGAGAGCTGAGAGATAACCCATGAAAGGCTGGATCCCTGATTATCAAAACTTTACACAATTAAAAAACAAAGGCGTCAGGATTAACTGGTTATTTTTTTCATTAATTAGCACTCAATGCTTTATTTGCTAGTTATGGCTCTCAAGACTCATGTTAATTAGTCCACATGCACATTTCTCCCCTCTCTTTGAGTCTGGAGTCTGTTTTCAGTTGGTAGTCAATGAGTTGGTGGTCATGATGTCCCACTGCTGGAATTACCTTCCCCCCAGTTAGTGCTTAGTTCTGATTTCACTCCTGGTGGCTGTTGTCAGGAGACTCCATTCATCTTGGATTGTCTTCCCTTTTCTATAAAACAGAAGATTAGCCAAGCATACAATGTTCACAATTCCACTGCTTAATCATTAATGTGTGGCTACTGATTGCCAACTAAAAAAAAAAAGTTGCAAAGTTTGATTTAATTCTTAAGGGGCTTGATATCAGGAACACTTTGTCTTTTTCTCTTATCCTAATCTAAGGACCTTATCAGAGCATCCCTGCAGAAGAAATAATCTTTTTCAGAACATAAAAGATGTAAAATACATTTTAGAAGCATATTACAGATACCTAGAGTATTTCAGTGGAAAACAGAAGAGAAGAGTGAAAATCACAGTATGTTAGTCAAAATATTATCCAAACCATTAAGAATACTGAAAAAATTACGCGGGCTAAAATTGTGAGGAAAGTCGATCTTTTGCAACTTTATATATAGTAAAAATTTTCTCAACTATTTAAATATTACATCATATATCCTCTTCTTCTAACTAGATGCTTCAGGCTAAATATAACAGAGTACAAAGTTAAGAAGAAAATTTTGTATTCTAAAACTACAAATTGCCTCATGGTAGGCTAAAATTATTTCAGATTGCTTTTTCTTGTGTGTTCTGCTTAGAGGCATATTATACATAATATGAAACATGACCAGTGGTTTGATATACTTGTTAAGAATGTCACATAGCCATTTTGGGAAACTGCTATTTCCCTGGAGACCAAAAGCAGACTTTATCTGACCAATTTCAACTGCAACAATTTATGAATCAGAAGTTTTGAGCATCCCTTACTCAAAAATCTTACAAAAATATTGTAAGATGGGTATGAAAAGATAAAAACAAGATTTGGTTTAAAATCTCAATTTAAAGTTGAGGCTAATCAACCAGGGAATAATTTGTCTTGAAGCTAAGGTTGTCTGAGCTAACCATCACCTAGACTCACTTTATAGACAAAACAGAAACAGAGCACTGTTTTGCAAGACCTGTTTTGACGTTTTCCTTAGGGTGAGTTGTGTCCTAGATTTGATATGTTAGACTCTTTACATTTAATGTACAAGAATTTAGGTCTCTCAATAAGTGAGCAAAAGGTTCAAACTCTCTTTACCCAGCCAAATCAATAAAATGGGTGTGTGGTGCCTTTCTGACTGAGGCAGACAATCACACCTGGTCTACTGAGCAGCACTCTGGGCACTGTTCACTGAATTGCACATCCAGCACACGTGCAGACACCTGCATGTCAGCACCTAAAGTGAACGGTCCTTGGTTTGCTGAATGCCACTAAATTAATAGCATTAAGTATGAGAGGATTCCATTGCAAGTAGTTCATATGTACAAGCTACACTGCAGATGCTGAATCAAACAATTTGCATCACTGGTGGGCAAATTTATTTTGTGCAACATTGTGGTTTGCCAAAAATGTCAACATTTTTATGCTGGATATATGTCTAGTACCATCTCAGCTTCATAAACTCTGTAGTTTTGGATAATGACCCTCCACATTCTAAAAAATGTTTCATTTTCTGTCCTTCTGTCTGTTCAAAATGAACTAGTAAAAAAATTTATCTTAATATAAGAAGTTCATGGAATTTTGAGAAAAAGATGCAAGCACACAAAACACTTCAGTTCCTGCAATGCCAAGAAGATTTTTGTGAATTTATGTGTTATGTTTTGTCTACAGGCCATTGACTTTTCAAGCAATTCCTTCTGTATCTCATTTCTTTACAGTATATCTTAATGGAAGCTGAAGATACTGTATGAAGGCTTGAAAATAAAATCTTCATGTAAGCAAAGTTGTCCGGGTTTTCAGACAGTTTATGTACAAACTGTCTACAAATATTGGAAGGATCTACTTTGTTGCCAAAATCTGTCACTGGGCAAAAAAATTTCAAATTCAGGTAGAATCTTAATTTGTTGTCATTGTCATTCTAAGGTGATTTCAAGAAAAATGTATAAATGGAAACTTGAACAAATGCATTAAATTAGACATAAATTATAAGTTATCTTTTTCTCTTAAAAAAAAAAAAAATAATGAAACCACAGATGCCTAGTGGACCATAAGAAAGGAACTAATGCTGTTGGGTTGTAAATAAGGTTAAATAACTACTGGATCTTCCTAAGACAGAGCTGATTTTCCTCAGCAGCTCTGCGGTTCTGTGCTTTGGACTTGTGACCAAAACTGTGTTGATAACTCACAGATTTTTAGTTATTGCTGAGCAGTGCTAGCACAGCCTCAAGGTCTGTCTTGCTGTGAGTAGGTTGGGGCTACACCAGAAATTGGGAAGGAACACTGCCAGGACAGCTGACACCAGCTGACCAAAGTAATGTCCCCTATCACACGACTTCATGCTCAGGAATAAAAGCTGTTTTATCTATGATAACAAGAGTTGTCATTTTTCAAGTTTATCCTTTCAACTTACTCCAAACTATTCAGTAGGATTTCACTTTGCATATGGATGCAATTTCATCAGTTTGCATGTGGTGCATATGGTCAATTTGAGCTGCATTTGAGCTGAACAAAATTTATGGCTCTTAAGACTGCTTTAAAGAGTGATTTTCTGTATGTTTTATAGTTTACAAAAGAGTGTGCACAGTTATAGTATGGGATGCCCTGACTGAGAGTAAATTCATTATATCAAATGCTTTGTTGTCATAGAGTAAAGGATAATTTCTCCAAGAAATTTATAAGACAATACACAGAGATATTTATTTAAAATACGGAATAACTGAATATAGAGTTTCTAATGGAAACTGGCCATTCAATGATCAACCAAGTTGATTATTAAGGGTTTTCAGCTTGGGTGTTCCCTCAAGATCATCGGACTAGGACTGTGTACTAAATTCCACTCTCCTGAAGGAGTGATCCAGATCTTAATGGGGCTGTCACAGTTTCTTAGAGAGTCTGAAAGGGAGATGAAGATAATAATCTCTACACATATTCCTCTTGGTCAAGGATAACACTGTTAACCATGACACCTCATGCCACTGATTTCACCTAAAGGTCCAAGAGAAGGAAGAAGATAACAGGCTTTTCAGGCTATCAATTTATTTCCTGTTGTTCTTCTCTATCACTGTCTTGGCCACCTCTGTTACATTTACTTTGGTTAGTCCTTCAGCTTTTTTTCCATATGAAGTGTAATCATTTTCTACATGTATCTGGTTTTAAATAGAGGTCAATTATCCTTCTATACCAGAAAGATTTAGAAGAATTTATTCTCTTACAAATCGAAATTTTTTCTTTTATTTGCCCATGCATATGTTTAGAATATGCCAAATACAAAGCTATATAAAGTGAAGTTTCTCAAAGTGGAATTATCAACAAAAACTGTTTATAAACTCAGATCAAACTCAACAAAAAACCAAGAAAAAACAAAAAAGCAACTTCTATTTTGTAACTAATATATATTGAATTCTTATAACAAAACAGCAAATTTTTCAAAAGTTTTCAGGTTCAGTTAAAAGGGGAAAGGGATTGCAACTACTAATACACTTAAACATTCATGAAAGTCTGTCTTGCATGGTACTTGTAAAAATCTGATCTTTCTTACTTAAGATTTGAGGATCCTTCATCATCCCATCAAAGATAAAATTGTGTTGCTAAAAAGGATGAAAAAACTCCATGCAATTTCCTAGCAGCTTGCAATCAAGGGGATCTGTAATATGAATACTCAGACAATGCTTTACCAAAGATAATTGTTAATTATCATCACCTGTTTATAATTTCAGTTAACACTAAAGGTGTTTCCTTCTGGAGAATGCTCATACTTCCTGCTGAAGTTAAAAATAAATAGCTTAAATTCTGATATTGGGGTAGGACACTCTTTGCTTGAAAACAGGCAGTGAAACTGGCTTCTGTAGGTTTCTGTGTATGGGGGAAATCAACATAGCCCCAAAATAACAGAAATCTGACTTATTTTACTACCTTACAGGGATAGGTGCTAGCTATCCCATTCCTAGGTAAAGCTCTTGGGTCCTGCTTGAATAAATGTTTTAGACCCCGGTTAGGATCTTCATTCTACTGCTGGGCCAGATTTTTTACTGATGTGAATCTCCTCTATATAAGATTTCAGTATTTTATAAAGCACATATATATAGTTGTTTCTGAAAGTTGAAATCTTGCTTTACAAAATCTGCCTGTAAATGTGGTAATACGTATTAGCAAACCATTTTAAACACTGGTGAACTGAAACATGACATTTCATTTGTTGTTTTGGCTTGAAATGAAAGCTTGTTGAAATGTAATTTGGTCTTTAAATCTGCCTCTTTTTTCCTCTTTCATTCCTTCCATATATAAGAAGAAAATTTACTCTAGAGGTCTGAGTTCTGACCTTGCAACAATTATATTAAACAGCTTTTCCATGGCCATGCAATAGTGCTGGATAAAGGACATAAAAGGCAACTTGGTCATGAGTGAAAAAGAAGGGTTAAGAGCTTTCAGTCATAGACCAGACTGCTATTAGTTTAAAAGGATATTTATGGATAAGATGTTCAACAGGAAGATGGTATTTTTCTTTATAGATTTGAGCACAAGTGTGATTTTCTTTAAGAGATACATTAATGTGGAATAAAATGAAAAAGATTAATTCATGTGGCTATTTTTAAATACAATACAGTTAGAGATTTAGCACAAATCTAGAGAAAAGCTTTAGGCTATCCTCAGATTCATCTAATACTGCAAAGGCCTGAAAGGGGGAGTTCAGTAAATGTTCATATTAAACTGAAAGTGAAATGGATTAAACAAGAGAGTTGCAATGCAGGCTGAATGAAAAATTTCAGGAACTGTGGACTTCTGCCCTTATTTGCACAGGTACATTTTGAAGTCAATAACTTTGCTCAGCCAGAGTTGCAGTAAAAAGAGCAGTCCTCAAAATAAGGCCAGCAGTGCAGGTGGTCACTTTTTTATTCAATGAAATTCCTTCACTGTGGATTCAGTTTTTAACACAGGTTTGTGAAGGCTGTTTGGAACAGAACTGAGCACCAGAATGTTGGCATGTATGTTAAGGTTTACTGGGAGGTGGATGGAAACCATGGCTTGATATTTATATGTATTTTGAAAATTTATATATATTTTGAAAATGTAAAATATAACTTAAAATAACAAGAAAAAATTGGCTAGATGGGGCAATATCTCTGATACATAATTCACCTTGACACCATGTTTAAAGTGTTTGAGACTCTTTAACAACTTGGGAGAAAAGGAATACTACTTATGTTACTGAATGGTATGGATAATATACATATATCCAGAAATCAAATGGAGGATAACAAAATATACTGATGAAGGATTCAACAACTTGTGTGGTGAGCTTACCTTTATCTTGTTCACCAGGTTTTATTTCAGCAGATGTTTTCTTTCATTATTCACACTGACTTTTCAGTTTATCTTGCCATAAACACCACTTAACACTATAAAATATCCTCTTCATTTTCAGCTAGAATTTTTCCTTAGTTAATTTTTTATATTTGTTTTGGGAAGAGAGAGAGGGAAAGGAAAACAGGAGGGAGCCTTCCATTTTTAATATTTACTTTTTTAGCCAAATAATTTTTTAGTCATTAAATTGTTTTGGAGCATTTGAGACTCACAGAGTGATTAACCTCCTCTAGTAGCAGGTATTTTGCCTTTATTTTAAAGAACATGTTTCAGAATTCATAGCATTGTGTTGAAACACACAAAATATTTTTGTTCTACCATTGCAGAATTGCATTAGAATAACAAGACCCTTTCACAAAGGCCCTTTTATATGCTCTTTTGAAATTGCATACAGTATTATGTTACTAATGCAGGCTGTAAGGTTTTCTTTAAAATTGTCAGAGAAATGAATGTAAAAACCCCTCTGTGCTGGTGAAAATAAACATTATACTGAATAAAAATTTAGGATATTTCGTCTTCCTTTGCTGTGCAAACAAAATAGGCAAGTCTGGTGTTGTTTGCTGAATGTTTATACTGTTTGAATTATTTGCAGAGGGACATAAAAAGCTAAGGAAAAACATCATAGACTGTAAAATACAATATTTAAAAGAGAACATGAGAAAGTGTAAAATTATACATATTTAGGAACAGTCTCATTAATTATGAGTTATAGAAACAGTCTAGTTGTTAATAAAAATAGTGACTAATTTAATAATTTTTAACATGGTAGCTAATAGACATCTATGCAACATAGATGTAACATTGAAAATTTGATTAGGAAGAAAATATGTGCTTTGTATGTATTTTATAAAAGCCTCTCAGTTGCACAAATAAAACCTAGAATACTTTTACTCTAGTGACATGAAACAGAATCCAAACTGTAGAGTGATATTGTTAATACTTCACATACTGTGGGATAGTTATTGTTTCTATGGCATTTTATTAGTTTATATAGTTATTTTGTCAGCTCTTCATCTCAGTACTGTATCATTGTCTTTGAAATTACAGAATCATAGGCTGGTTTGGGGTAGAAGAGCCATTAAAGTCCCAACTCCTTGCCATGGGCAGGGACATCTTCACTGGATCAGGCAACTCAAAGCCCCGTCCAGCCAAGTCTTAAGTAGGGATGGGACACCCACACCTTCTCTGGGAAATGTTTCAGTGCCTTACCACCCTCACAGTAAAGAATCTCTTTCTAATATCTAATCTAAACCTGCCCTCTTTCACTTTAAAGCCATAACACCTCTATCTATCCCTACATGCCCTTTCAAAAGTCCTTTTCCAGCTTTCCTGTAGGCTCCTTTCAAGTTCTGGGAGGTTCCCATGTTTTTATCAGAGGTGTATGTGGTTATATGGAGAATATTAGCTCATCATAGATCATAATGGAGTATTATAGTATTTTGTGATTCATAAGTAATTTCAAAAAGTTTTTTTGTTTCAGCTGTTTCGGAGATAATGTTAAAGTATATATCCAAAGTTGTTAAATCTTATGTTAAATTTTGCTATTCATTAAAAAATTTTATGGGTAATCAATGTTTTTTCCTCTTATTTACAACAAGAAAAATTGGTGAATTTCCAGAGAGACTTTAAAAACACCCTATAAAAAGTGTATGCATGATGAAATTTTCTATCCTACAGCAGAAATTGTAACTGATCTTACTCAATGAAGTGACAATTCTCCTTGATATTAGACCATAGTTTATTATGCAGAAAGGAATCTGGATTTTTAAGTATTAGCATTTATTTATTATGCAAAGACTAATTCTTGGTTAAATATATATTAACTTTTAGTAGTCTTTATTGTTTATCCAATTTTGTATTATGATGTTGTGTTCCTCAAGGTGAAAATTTAGCTCTGTAAAAAAACCTAACTCATCTTCAGATCAATTTCAACAAGATCCTTACATGCACTCACCATTTTGATTGTCCTGATCCAAATGCAGAACTTTTATTCAAAACTTGTATGTGACAGTTTCACCACAGAAAAAGCATTCCTAAATGCTAAAAGTAAAATAAACTTGCATAGTGATAAATTTGTAATACAAAGCAGCTTGAAGTTTCTGATTTAAAAAGTTTTTGAAAATTTAATTAAAAAATCCTATTGTCTTCAGCCCTATTAATCCCAATAAGATTTTTCAATGAGGGGTTTCATCATAAAAATATATTACAGACTTCCTTCTGCACAATTTCTGCTTGTTCTTTGTGAAGCGAATTTCATTTATTTTATTATTTAAATCAACAATAATAGAGTTATTTACCTTAGCAACAGGGATCTTGGAATCACATGTGTAAAGAAATGTGGATATGTGTTTGGAGTTGTGATTACATTGCTGATGCTGCCCATGGATGAAAATAGCTTTTCAGTAGGTGTATATGGTGGATTGTACACTGATGCAACTAGATTTAATTGATTTAAATGTCTATGACTCATTCACAGCAAATTTGGTTTTAAAAGGGGTCAGCAAATAAGTTTTGAAAAAGGTGTAAGTTCTTTATATTCAAATCTCTTTTACATAAAGTTAAACAGATTTTTTTTTTTTTGCAACATCATGCCATCAATTTTATTCAATTAACAGATCCTTCAGTGAAAGAGGATCTAGGGGTAAATACTAAACCTTATTTTTACACAAGCCTCCAGGTCTGTTTAGCTGGGTGGGATTGTTCCCATTCCCATTCTGCATTTATACAGGCAGCTCTTCTATACTACAGCCTCACTTTTCTTTCTCACACTTACCCGTATACCGTTAACCTGCAACTTATTTCTCAATCTTGTCCATTTAAAACAAAAGATTATCCTATTTCCCAACAAGGAACAGAAAATATTGACCCCCCTTAAGCCAGATATTTCATATCAGAAGGATCTTACCCAGATGAGTTTTTGCAAAGTTGGGGAAGGTTGCTAAGCAGGCATAAAAGGAAGTTGGCTTTTGTAAAATTTCTCATTAACTGGGGATTTTATAGAATAGAAGAAGTTATAGCCATCAGTCTAGGAATCTTTAATCAGCTTTTTCCAGGAGAAAAAAGGTGGGTTGACAATTTTGGAAAAAATCAAAACATTAATTCTCTGTGAAAATTATTTTTTTAGTTTGACTAAGAAATATAACAGAAATTTACTCAAAATGAGGATAGGATAGGCTTCTAACTAGCAATTAGTTGTAACAGCTTTTACTTGAAAGCACATTCATTTTAAATACAGGGTGCTTTACAGCAGAGAAAGTTCTTTTTTTATTGGTTTAATTTTCTTTCTACATAGAAAGCTATGACCTTGGATCATATTTGATAAATTTTTCACTTGGAGCTTCCAAATGCACCATCAATTTTGCATCATTTTTCTCACCAGCTGCACTTTTGTTCACACTGTTTACCACATATGCATGGACAGTTACATTCTTTATTCTGAAGAGGGTAGTTTGTCCTTTTAAATTTTGATGTTTATTTTGACAAGAACAAAGCAAAAAGCAATCCTCATTAAAAAAAAAAAATCTCTTATAAAAGGAAATATAGAAACATTACTAGCTCCCACATTCACATTTACAAGAAAATTCCACTCCAGTTTGGGGAGCTCTCTCCTTTTCCAAATTGATAGTTAGAACAGTGTTGTAAGGAGAACAAATTTTAGGTTCTACTGTTGAAGAGCACTTAAAATAATTCTACCTGCTATTGAGTTTTTAAATATGTACTTGCAAACTTAAAATTAGACTCTCTTTTAGCAAGTAATACATTTGACAGTGAATCATATTTCAGATTCGCGAAAGAAAGAAAAACAAGAAACAGTATTCAATTATTTTTTCAAGTATAATTTTTCTTGGTGAATTTGCATACACTCTGGTCTCACAGAAATATGCTGGCAGTATCATGGGAAGTGTAAGTTATTCCTCACTTTCACTGACTTCAGCTCTGTGGCACCAAGAATAAACCTCTCTTTTCCTGAGATGCAAGACAACAACCGTCTCCTGGATTTCACTTTTGGTCTTAAGAAAGGAATTTTTTCCCTATAGCCTAAGTCAGTTATATGGGAAAAAAAATAAAAGTTACTTTTAATAGGATACAACTGTCCTTGCTTGAGTTTAGCCAGTTGGTAGTGCATCTCATCCCAAGGCAGATGAATCAGAGAGGTGCCCATCTGCCTCGTTTGACCTCTCATCAAATCTTTATTAGTGACTTCAATTAGATGTCATTTCACTGGCAGGTAAATGTGAGATAAATCCTAACCTCTAACTCTTAAAAAACTGCAGTGCTTGTCCTTCTTGAGACCTCATGGTGAAATACAATTGCCTGTCATAATATTTACACTTGTGCAAAACAATAAGTGATGCAGAAAAAGATTTGTACATACAAGCATAGTAACAGGAAAACGAATCTATCCGATAGGAAAACACTCAGCTTGTCAAAGTGGAGCCTGTAACGCATAACAATAACCCAGAGACACTGGTAGATTTGCAGAGTTTCATCCCACAGGGTACTCAGATACATAAGTGAAAATGGACTAGTCTCAAGTGCGCAATTTAAGTCACAGAGTCATAAAGGTTGGAAAAGATATCCAAGGTCATCAACTCCAACCTTTGACCAAATACCAGTATACCCACTAAGCCATATCATGAAGTGCCACATCTGCTTGGTTTTTGAACACTTCCAGGGACGATGACTCCAGCACTTCCCTGGAAAGCCTGTTCCAGTGCTTAACCACTCTTTCAGTGAAGAAATTTTTCCTAATATCTGAGCGGAACCTCTTGACAAAAGTTGAGGCTATTTCCCGTTGCTCTATTCTTATTCCAGTTGCCTGGGAGAAGAGGCCCTCGTCTCTTACAACCTCCTTTCAGGGAGTTGTAGAGAGAAAAAGGTCTCCCCTGAGCCTTCTCTTCTCCAGACTAAACAACCTAAATGCCCTCAGCCACTCCTGAAGTTCCAGACCCTTTCTCAGCTCTGTTGCCCTTCTCTGGACATGCTCCAGCATCTCAATGTCCTTGTTGTAGTGAGGGACCCAAAACTGAACACAGGATTTGAAGTGAGGCCTCACCAGTACTGAATATAGGTGGACAATCAGTGCTCGGGTTCTGTTGGTCACATTATTCCTGGTTGTCTGGTGCTTTACCTATGACTACTATTATTTTATCCTGATTGAATGCTCTACCACGAGTGAAAAAAATATATGATCTCTTTCTCTGTCAGATCTTTTGTGCAAAATCACACCATGTAGGCTTGATTTTGCAGAGAGTACTGTGGGTGGAGTCATTGCAAAAAACAAACTCACTTAACCAAGCAGCAAGGTACAGAGTCTTGGACTGAGGGAATTCTTAACAAAGCCTTTGGGTACATACAAAGGCAGATTCTACCTCGTTTAACCACACGTGTGAGTCAGTATAAAGATGAACACTAAAACATGAGAGTCACACAGCAATTTAAATAAAGTCATGCTGCCCTTATATATGCTATGCCTTCCTGTTTTGCTCCATTTGATTATAGAGCTAAGGTATGGAAATTAATTCTGGATTACATGTGTTCAGAGCCTGAGACTTTTAGCTGGCTTCTAAAGGACTTATATAAATACTTCTTAAGTATTTATAACATTACATTGATCATCATGATGTGAGGTTGCTTTTGGGCTTTGGGTGAAGGTATTCTGAGTAAAGCAAGGAAGTACATAATGTGGAAAAAAAATGTTTTCTTCACATTGAAGAGTAATGGAATTTTATGGTTAGTAGAATTAGAACACACACCTATTGTCATGGTTAATCTTATTTTGCATCACCTATGTAAATGGAGCTTAGGACATGGTAGGTAAAACCTCAATTTTTTTTTCAGAGTATAGCCCAGTAGAGTTGTACCCAAAAAAACAACTGATGAAAAAAAAATGGGTTCTATAATTCAGTTTTGTGAAGGTAAAATGAAACTGGAAGTTATGTCATAGACCATAATGATATGAATTGCAAGGTGCTATCAGCCTAGAAGGAATTAACCGGATAAACCAGAAAGTTGTAGGAAATACAGAAAAATTTAGGCAGGTTGATAAGTATGGCCTTTTAAATATGAATAAGGCATGCATTTCTAAATTAAGCTGCCTGTTTAACTGAGTATTTTTAAATAGTCTTTTTTAGGCTTTTTTACCTCCCTGCAAAATAGTAATAATAAAAAACTTTGTAGCCTGTTTTGGAAGTGATCAGGTAAACAGCTACCTTAAACACTCCATGAAGTCTAAATATATATATATACATATGTGTGAATATATATGTACATACATTTCTCTCTATATATATACATACACACACACAGGTATATTTTACCTTTTTCTTGTAACTTGTCAATTATTGCCCACCTATTACACTCTTTTTTCTGAGTTAGCTCCAGCTAATCAGATGCTGATTGGGGATGCTAGAATACACTTGCTGATGATTATGTGTTATTTTAACAGCAGAATGACAATAATTTCCTGTAATGCCACTTGTTAAGGTAATTATGCTGTAATTGCCTTATCAAGGTGTCATAGAGGAGAGAGGAGAAAGTCTGAGATTTCACAGCTGCTGTCATGCTTTGATAAAATGTTGTCTTGAAAATATATTATCAGTCATCAAGCTAAATTTCTATCAGTTGTTTTAAATCAGAAAAATCTGCCTAGGGTGGGGCATATGACCTCTGCATTTGATGTTTCTCAGCCTGATAATTAGGCAGGATGGATTATCTTTGTTTTAGGGCATAAACCTAACAACAGATTTGCATAGGTAAGAATATGTAAATACAGGTTCATGAAGGTGTCTGTAGTTTTCAAAAGTGAGAAGCTGCTTGCTGTGAGAATACAGACTTCAACTGTAATCTTGATTTTAGAGTACAGTAACAGTTACTTGGATATTGTTTCTCATATAGAAAGAGAAATGGGAAGTGAAACAGAGAATGAGACACCTCTAAAGTAAGAATATGAGAGGTCTCATTAACATGCTTTTTAATTTTTTTTTTTTTTTAAGAATTAGACAGCATTAATGAGAGCACTCACTTCAGAATTACTGAGGTTCACTTTAGAAGACAGGTTTAACAGGAAAAAAGCCTTGAGCTCTGTTGGTTTGGATCAAAAATACAAAATACCCAAAATACCCTGTAAGAACTTAAGGTATATCAAGTGCCTGGCATCAGGGCAAAATGCAGATGAAATGTACCATTTGCCATGCCTACAGTGATGTACAAAGGGAGTTTTGTTTGGTTTTTTTTTTTTCACACTCTTTTCAGTCATGCAACCATGAACTGGGAAATCCAATGCCTGTGGAATACACCCATTGCACAGCTGATCCAGCACTGCCAACTATACATTCCCACTCAGGACAATAACTCAGAGAGAAGTAGCCACTACTTCAACTTGTGATGACTAATTGTATCTGAAATTGTTATTAGTAATGATAAGGCCAAAAGTAATAGAGAATTAGGCTCATACTACCTACATCATTATTTAGACTTGTCCCCGATATCAGCAAGAATTGAGGGTTGTGCACCTTACTAGATCTCACCCAAGTGCATGCTTTAAGAAAGGCAAATGAATGTGCATATATTTTTGTGCATTTGCATTTGTTTCATGCCTTCAAGCAGCTGATGCAATATACCATGGCAGCGATTATATAAGCAATCCTCAGATAGGTACACTAGCTTGATTAATGTCAGATCTTGCACTGAAGCACTTCCCCAATCAGAATATTGAGAAACTAAATTTGGAGGGGAAAGTATTTTTCTATTCTTCCTGACTTGTCTTTCCTTCTCTCTGAACTATTTAGAGCTGTGCTGCTAACTGTGCGATTTTCTGTGTCAAGGTTCCATGCAGAATATCAACTTCAATTCCTTGGATTATACAGTGCAAAATCCGGTACAAGAAGCATCACTGACAGTTTTGAAGCAAATTTGGCAACTCATTTGTCAGCTGGATGAGAAGAAAGGGTCCCATTTCTAGCAGAGCTGCTGGGACATTTTAACTGATCCATCTATGGAAGCTCATGCTCCACCAAATTTACAAGAGTATGCTCCCAAACTTCTGACATTCCCCTATCTGCTTGTAACAGGTTAACTTCTCAACATTAAATGTAATTAATACCAAAACCTCAGAGAATGTCTAAGAATAAGAAAGTGACCATGAAGTTATACCATTTGTGACTCTACTAATAAGAAAGAATGAAAGCAGAAAAAGGAAAGAACAGAATTCAATATGTAGAGGGATTAGTAGAACGGATCTCTGGGGACAATGGTCTGAGGAACAAAAGATGAATTTGCATATTTAATATGTGGTACTAAAGGCAGAAAACCAATATTCTAAGGCCTTCTGAGACATAAAAGACAAGGGAAAGCTAATGGTTTTACCAAAATTTTTAATTTTATGAAAGAAAACCAATATTTTTCTTTTGCTCACTCCATAAAATACAAGGACTCATGCTACAACAAAGATAATTCTGTTTTAATGTAAGGGATGTTTTTTTTTTTTCACAATAAACATGACCAACAATGAACAGGTTGCTCAGCAAGGTTGTGGACCCTCCATTCTTGGATTTAGTCATAGCTTTACTTGACCCTGATAAACCTCATATAACTTTGAAAATGCTCTTGCTGGAGAAAGAGATGGGAGCAGAAGTATTTTCCAACATAAATTATTAATTCCACAATTACATCACAGTTATTGTTGAAAATTGAAAGAAAGCATGGAAAGTTAGGAAGAAAACATTGTCTGGATAAATTGACTAAACTATCCATAATCATTTAAAAAAAAATTAAACTCAGAGAAGGTGAGAGCAGAAAATTCCTTTCAAAGAATCTGAAAGTTAGCTTCTGAAACTTGAACTTTCAAAAAAAAAACCACCCCACCAATCAAGGACAAGGTTTTGACTTATTATATAAATATCTCTCCTTTTAGAAAAGAAAGTCAAGTTCTGTTCTGGACTCTTCTGTTTGCAAGACAAAAAAAGGTAGATGTAGAAAAATTAACTAATGGTTCCATTCTAGATGGGACTTCTTAGGCTTCATGTTGAGCATTCTGTCTGGTTTTATAAATGTTATTTTAAGAAGATTAAAACCATATCAGCAGTAGTTCGCAAAATATGAGTGACAGTGCTGAGGCTGTTAAAAACACTATGAAAAAGGCTAAAAGAATTTTTGAAGTCTTAACAAAAAAGTGGGGATGATTTTGATGTAGTTCTAGTACACAAAAAGCTCTTTACAGAGGATACTGATGTGCAATGGACAATAAAGCTAGAATTAATGCACATAGCGTGCACCTAAGACATTTTTACGTAAAATTCTGTCAAATATAAATTCTAGTTCTAAAAACACTAAAGCACTGGAACAAATTATTAGGAAGTGTAATGGAGCATCAATAGCAGATTTCTAAAGAGAAGTTAGATAATCTGCCAGTGATAGTCTGAGAAAATGTGAACCTGCTTTAACAGGGAAGGGTAAATCAAATAATCTCTTGACATTTATCCTATATTTGCAATGCTAATGACAAATAGTTACCAATTGTTTTTTGGTGTGATAACAAAAGCTGCAGAAGAAACTGCCATTCACATAACATTGTTTTCTGTTCATCACCATGAAAACTTCATCCATTTGCAGTTATCTGTGGTTGAGTAACAAAACCAGTGTCTCTCTCTTCAAACAATACTCAAAAGCAACCAAGATTGGGAGACCCCAGATAAGGTTTCTCACAGCCCTTCCTCCCACACTTTTTTCACAAAAGTCTCCTCACCATAACAGAGGTTGCACCATAACAAAGTTGGTTGTGTCCCCTAGGAGGGCCAGGAAAGGCTTTATCTCACTGTCCCTCTCTTTTCAGTACTTGTTATTTTGGTCATCAAATTACTTTTCTCTGAGCCCTAAAAACAGCATGCAAGAGGAAGGAGAAGAGACCTCAGACAGTAATGCAAGAATAAGAATTTATAAACTGATAAGCAACAACCATATGAAGGCTGGAAATCAGAACTCAAGAAAAGATGGAAAATAGGAGACAAAGAGTAGAGTCATGTAGCAGGGAGAGGTAGAATGGCTGGGAGCAGGATGTTGTCAGAGCCCAGCAGCTTTCTTTTTCCAGGATGGATGGGTGCTGCCATGTCCAGCCAGAATGGCCTTGACAGCTCTCCTCTCACCTCAAATTCCTCATCATTTGAACAGATGTTTAAAGGATAGATCAAGGAGGAAAGACAAACTATGTCACTTCTGTGCAATTTGGGTTTTTTCCTCTATTTAGACAATTTTAATTTGTTGAAGTCATTAGTTAGCAGCCACTGATTTAGGAAAGAGTCTCTCCTGGGTATGCTTGTATGTCTAATTTACAGCATGTGTTTTAGTGAAAATGTAAGGATGAAATGAGTTATTAATCAACACACACTCTGACATTTAGATCAATAGAACTGCATTTCCAAGGAAGCACATTCCTTTTATGCCCTCTGATGGCTTTATGGACAGAGATACTGCATTGCTTCTATGTTTCTGTTAAATGACATAAGCCATCATTTTAAATCATGATGTTGATTTATTTTGCTTTCTTGCATTTTGAATATTTGATGTCCCTGGTATATGTCACAAAAGACATTTTATGAGATGTTTTTTTTATATTCACTTTGCATTTACTTTGATGCTTTGAAGCTTCACAAATACATTTCAAGTGTCAAAGGTTTTAAGATATGGAATAGTGGTCTGCTGGTCTTAAAACAGACAGCTAGATATTTTGTGGCCAGAGGATAGAAGACCACTGGAATACTTAGGTTCCAAAAATCAGAATAACCTGACAAAAATGTGCCTCGAGATATGTACTGGTTTTTACTAGAACAAAGCTAAAAATACACAGCATCCCAGTGAGGAAAACTAACAAATACTGACAAGGCTTGGCCTTGTCTGAAGGAAAAACATGTAGCTATTCATTTCTGCAGGAAACCCTTCTCTGTGCTTTAACAGTATTTGAACACTAATAAGATTGAACATCCCCTGCTTGTGTGGAGAACTGCTCAGCAAAAAAAAAGTTTTTATTTTCCTTTCTTGCAAAAATGTGAAAATGGTTTAAAATTTGAAACACATTTTAAGAAAACCAGTGGTTTCCTGAATGTTACATAGTTTTGAAAAGGACAGGAGAAGAATGTCAAGAAGGAACATTTGTAATTTGGGGTTTGCTAGTAGAAGAAATACCATTTTTTTACATAGAGAAATTTTTATCTAACTTCCCTTAGGATGGGGTGACCCACCATCATTTATTTTCTTTCCAGACTATTAAAAAGTACAATAGATACAAAATCATGATTGCAAGCTATGCACATCTGTTAAATTAACTAAACAAAACACAAACTTAGCAGGGTTGAAAGTGTCTATAACAGTGTGTTGCCTGAGGCTCAATGAGTCTGTGTGAACAAAACTGCAGTGTTGACCTCCCTGAGTTTTAATGCCTTTTACTTCACCCTTGAACTGAATAAAGGCGCTTAATCACTCGTGGGAAGCTCTTTTGGTTCCCAATAAGAGTCTATTTTGTTATTATTCTTTATCTTTGTTCTAAACCCATATTTAAAAATAATTTAAGAAAACATAAACCCTCCAGTTAAAAGCTGGAAAATTATTTGAGAGATTGAAGGAGATACTGCTTGAAAACAATGTCTTTACTGTTTGCTATAAACAAGATTTGTGACAATAACTGCTGATTTTTAAGGTGGGATTTTGGAGTTCTCCTTGAAACCTTTCAGAGATCCAGGACACACACAAGACTGCCTGTGATATCTTATGGCTTGAATTCATATAATCTCAAAGATTTTCTGCAGATATTTTATACATTATGAATTCTTTGATCAACTGGAAAAACAAGAAAAAAAATGTTTGAAGTCACGATTGCCCAAGAGAGTTAATTAGAATGGGAATGCGCAGATGTGAGTGAAAGTGGGTATTTGCTATCATCTTCCATCATATGGTTGAGAGCTGAGCTGAAGAGATTTCAAAATGTTTGTGGTAGTAGAAGTAACCTGGAATGCAGCTACGTTAGAGGCAGAATGCTAACAGAGTGGAAACATAGCTGGGATGATTTTCAGGTACTGAGCCAAGCTGGAAGTGCTCATGTCCAGCCTACTACTCCAACTGAGCCTGCCACAGCACATAATGTTCATTTGCTTAATTTGTACTAATGTAAGTTCTCCTTTGTTCTTTCACTTGTTTCTTTAAAATAACCTATTCTTGTTTTAAAGGTTTATGGACAGGGGTGTTATGCAAAACATGCACTCCAGTATTTCAAGTGGTCAAAACAGGCTACTGACTAGGTAAATTAGAAAAAGAAGATTGAATATGAAGAAAATTCAGTTCTCTGAAAAACTGTGACAAAATGAAAACTTGACCTTGTTTAGCTGTGTTTCATTGCTTTATCAAAATTCTTAAATTTGCTTTGCATAAAGATACAGCATCATGAAAAGCGAGCTGAACAAATTACATGGCCAAAGAAAGATGAACTCTAAAAATGAGATCAGCTTAACAGGTTTCATTTTAATTATACTGTTGAGAAAAATAACAGCCTTATAATGTTTTGCTTTTTTCATGTGCCTTTCATGTTAAGATATCTTAAATGTTTCACAATCCTTGAATACTGACTTTTACATAGGAAAATGGGAAAATCCACATCCTCTATGCTTCAGCTTCTGTGATGGAGCCAGATTATGATGAGGAATTCCAGAGATTAAATCCTGAAAAATAATATTTCTTTGAATTACTATTACAGCTACTAATTCCAATCTGGACTTCTGGAATGCTGAATGATGCTGAAAAGGCTCCTTGACTTCAGAAACTTAAAATACGGATTTTGACCAGACACAAAAGGAAGAAATAAATCAAGGACGAAATTGAGAAGCAAGTATCAGAGAAGCAAGTAAACCACCTTACAAGGGATATGTGTCACATTTTACAATTTATTTGACTATAACCATATTAAAGGAGTTCTTTCCACAAAATTTTTTGCAAAGGAAAGGATAACATATATTACATGGTAAAAATTTCTTCATGAGTTCTACTTGTCAATAATCATATTGTTGTTGGTGGTTCTTATTGATTCCTGATTAAATTTTTGATGCTATTGTTGTTGCTATTGTTAACTTTAATATTAATATTATCTATTTTATAGCTCTCTTTAAGTTTAACCATGTGTTGGCATCTAAGCAGTACCTGAAAAACCTTGTATTCATTCTTGGCTATTTGCTGGCTCAAGATGAGAAGCTGTTCCATCTCAGTAATGGGATAGTAAATACCAATTTCTATTTCTCTCTCTGACTTTCAGATATTCAGCCCTCTGTGAGCTGAAACTCTGTGCTGCTTTTAAGCAAATCAGTCTTCCAAAAGAATCTGTGGCTTTCTGAAGTTAAACAAAACCTTACTAAATATTTATTCTATTGAAGTAAAAATGTAAAGAAATCTGAAGTCCTTTCTAAACTGTGTGTCAATCTCACTTTTGAGGAAGAATAAACTACATTAAAAACTCTCTTAGTATGTTGGCAGTTTATTCATAATGAAAAAAATATAATAAATCTACTTCCACCCACAGAGTAAAACAAGCAAATCTAATGCAGTTTCCAATGTTTGCTACTAGAGACCTGTGGCTCAGAATGTTTCATCTTGTTAATGTATATGGGTATTTTAATTGTTCAGAAGAAATGAAGGGGAACTAGTTACCAAAAGAGATGTCTCTTTCTTTGCTCCTCTAATTTTTCAGAAGCTTTATATATAATTACTGATAGTTGATGCAGTGATTATTGTGAAACAAAAGAAACTTGATTGCTGTACTATTATACACTGAATGAGGGGGAAATAATTTGCCATGATTGAATTTACTAATAAATATTTAATGGATTATTCTGTCCTAACATATTTAAACAATACACCATGCAGGGGGTGGTAAGTATTAAGCAGAGTAATTTCAAACTTTATGTAATTTTTTTTTTATTTAATTGGACATCAGTCTCATATAATAAATTCTTTACTTGGAATAAACATGTCTCCTTGTGCTCCAGCTCATATATTATGATCCATGGATTTTCAACCTCAGTGTTTATTTTATTTTAGGATCCTGTGAGCTGAGCTGTGAATTATTCTCTGCCTTTAGAGAAATCCAAAATCAAAGAAATTAACTGAATTTTAAATGTAACTGCTTTCTTTTTTATCTTGCAAATATTACATCTCTGAAAGATTAAGATTTTCATATAAAAGAAGGGGAAAAATAATTACTAAAGAATTAGTTTAAACTATTCCCTAATCATGTATATGTATTCCCTAATCAGTCTCTCTGACTTTGCATTAAGCATCAGAAAAGTTAAGTATTGTGTTATGGCATTTTTTATTTGGATTATTAATATTCAGAGCAGGAGGCAGGCCCAAGTTTTGAGGTTTTTTGTAATGCACAGGAAGATGTGGCTTTTCATCTGCTGATCCAAGAGTGACCCAAATTAAAAATACAAGAGCAGGAAGCATGGAGGATATTGGCATATATGGTCTCCTGCTCCTACCAGAACTCTGTATGAAGGATAATGTGGAGTTGCCTTCCCCTGTTTGATCTCAAAGGTGTTCTCTATATTCAGACCAGAGGCCAAGACCAGAACTGCTTTTCCATGAAGAAAATGGTGAAATTATTCTCTCTATTTGCAGTGATCTAGTTCAATAAATTAGGAGGGAGAGATTCAGATTTGTTTTCTGTGAGTTTACAGGGCTCTAAGTCTGTTTCCCCAGGAACAGTTTTAACCATCAGGCTGTGCACCTGTACACCTCTAATTTCCTTCAGGCCCTTAGGTACAAAAGAGTGAAGGATCCAAGTGCTGTAAAAATCAGAACACCAGTTTGGGTCTGCAATCCAGTAATGAAGGCTCTACCTCAGGAGTGTGTTTGAGCTGTCTTGGGCTACAAGGGAATTAAGCTTTGGTGAAAGCTTGATTATTTCTGCTTGTTGACATCATGGTCATCAAAATTTCATTGGACATAAACTTTTGATGAATCGTCTATCTTAAAAATAATATTATTTTAAAATATTTTACTTGTCATTCTGAAGTTTCTAGCACACACTAATGCAACCTTTTCCATTTACTATGGGTTAACTTGAGAGCTGGTAATCTCCATCCCATGAGTATTCATTTCTGACTAAATGTTGTCTCCAGTGTTAGAAGGACACCCAGAAGCTGAAATAATCATCTCAAAGGTGAAAATGTCCCTGCATTTCCTCCTTGTTCTGGAAAATGAGAAAGGAAGAAACAAGCTCCATTTTTCTTATTCTCCCTCTATGAAAAGTTAGTCATGCCTTCTGCTACAAAGTTTCTTACCCAAAACTCTCTCAGTTTATGTGCAGTGACAGTCAGAAGTTTATTGATTCCCATAATTTGAAATCTTAATAACATCAAAATCAAATCCTTACATGTATACATGATTTTGAGTGGTAATATTTTAATGCAAATTGAGTAAACTGAAAGCTAGGACATAAAAGGAAACACTTGTGTTTCATTTTACTTGGAAATTTATAATATTGAAGGCTGATGTATTTTACATTTTCAGCACTTTTAATGTTTCCTAAATTAATTCATTCTTTGTAAATAAACTTCTTAAAAGTAGAAGAAAAAAGTAGCTTATTTTGGAAAAGATGTCACTATGCAGATCTACTTTCCTTTTTTTGTTTGGCTAAAGCTGACTTTCTGTAAAATCATTTTTACAAGATCTTATGCTAAAATAGGTAGAACATGGAATATATTTTCTGCTGTTCCTGACCTTTCTGCCTCAGAAAGATTGAAGTCTACTTGATATTTAAAATAATGTCTTGACACCAACTACACCATTATTTCCAACGAGGTAAGGCAGTAGCATAAGCACTGTTTATTTTATTTCTGTCATTTCAGCAGCAGAGTTCAGCTGGTTACCAGTGACCTGTGCTGTACTGTATTCATGCCAGCTGAACAGCTACAACCCAAATCCTTCTTGTTAGCTTGTCTTTACATTCCAGTGTTTAAAATTAGCACCTAAACACAATTCTGTAGATTCTATGGGAAACAGGTTCAGATAAATAAACATCTGGTGTGTATTCTGGGCACAGGCTGGATGAAGCAATTATCTTGGGAAATCATCTTTGTTGTTTACTCAAAAACAGAATTCTTCACACTTTATTGTTAATCTTCTGTAAGAGTCTAACAAAGTCTGTGTAAAGTAGTGGCATCTTGCTCATAAATATCTTATTACTTATGTAGCAAAGGATTCCTGCTTAACAATTTAATCAACCTGCTCTCACTGTTCTTGTACATGTGCTCTTTAGCAAAAGCACGTGATACTAAACTAGCAAGTCAGATTTTTTAGACAGTGGAACTTTGAAATGACATAAACTCTTAGAAATAAAGAGACTAAATTTGCACTGACAGCAATGTTGATCAACATATATGAAATTTGACAATCATGGGAAAGATTCATGGGAAAGGAGGGTTTTGAAAAGGCCATAATTAATTTCCATGAATTTAAAATGTTCTCTTCTATAACTTGCTAAAAATGCAAACTTTTATTCTACTCTCTTATAAATTATGTTGTGGTTTTTTGTGTCAATGTCATACTACATAAAAATAATGTAGTATTATTAAAACCCAATATATAATACATCAAATATTGCTAAGAATTTAGAAAGGTGATCTAATTGCTCTAAATGTGAATTTATTTCAATATCATGTTTTAAAGACATGTATGTAGTCAAATTTTGATGAAGATCTTCAAAACTATCAAATAAATAAGGCAATTTGTGAAACCAATTATTTTGAAGCCTTTGCAGTTCCTCTCTGTTTTATATAACTTTAAACTAAGATTCAAACTAACATAAATTTTTTCCCAAAATTCATTCTAAAATTCATTATATAAGACTCATTTATGTAAAAAAATTTTAGGTTTCAAGCTAATTTCTTATTCTTTCTTTGTTTTTAATATATAGGGTTCTTAATTGCCAACACCAATGCACTTCCTGTTGCACATTGTTAAAATTACTAATGTGATTATTTTTCCAATTTTAGCACTGTGATTCAAGCTCATAAGTAACTTTTAATCTCTTAGTTTTGTAAATTGCACACTATGGAACATGTTCTGTTTATGCAGAGATGATAGACAGTGAAAGATTGCCTCACAACTCAGTAAGATTTCTCTGCTAAGTTTAGAGAATTAGCTGTCTTGGTTTGCTCCTCCTAATGTTTTCTGTGTGGTCCACAGAAATAACATCTGCTGTTTAGATGGGTTTAAAATGGTAAGAGAACAATACACTGAACTTCCTATTTATTTAAAGGTTCAAACACTACTCTTTACCAATGCAGCTCTGTTCACTGTACTGTTGGTCATATTGGTTAAGGGTCTAAGTCAGTCAACCAAACCTGAGAACTCAGGACCATTTTAAAAGCTTCCCCATGTCGTTCCTGGCCTCCAGCTGATGTTCCAGGAGGGCACAGTAGAACCTTTCATATCTGACATTTCCACGTGAGCATTCTGTATTGTCTAAACTACCTTCACTTATTTTATAAAGTACTATAATGAGAGCAGACAAACACATCACACGTGGGAATCCACGTGTAGATGGCTACATGCAAGTGTGCTAGGTCACACCTTCAACACCTTTCAAATATGCAAGTGGCAAATGCTGAAATCAGTTTGTCCTCTGTGTCAAACGAGAAGGCAAGAATTGCTGGTACTTAAACTGCAGCAAGCCAAATTCACATTTAGACAAGAAGAAATACTGCCTGACTAAATGGATGGTTAATGACTGGAATAGATTTTATGACAAGTTTAAGGAGTCTGCCTCCTTGGAAACTTTTAAGAACAGGTGAGACAAACACATCAGGAATGAGAGACAAAAGCAGATTTAGATGAGATGATTCCTTCAAAAGGCATTGGCTAGGTGGCATAGATACTGATTCAAATGGAAATTTATGTCTGAAAATAATCTTGTCTCATCTTTTTACTCATTTACTTACCTTGATGACCAAAACTACCTTCACATTTGAGATGTGTGTTCTATACCATATCTCTGTTCCTCTGTTTCATTAGAGTAACCTGCCGTGCCACATGGCTCTCAAATGTAGTTGTCTGAAAGTTAAATGTTTACAGTATGCAGTCACCAGTGATGAATCAATTGTGTTATTTTTTTAGCTGTGTCTCAAAAACATTGTTTGAACAAGCTTTGAAAAGCTTTAAAATGGCTAAAATTGCACTACTCCAAATGCAGCTGTCTTTTTTGACAAATCTACATGCAAATTTTGTTTAAAAACATGTTTTAGAATTGGCATGTACAGGTGACATGGGTGACTTTTTATTATCTAATTGAAAATAATATCTAAAATAGTTCTATCATTCTCAATTCTGTTGTGTTAGAAACACGCTTTCACTCAGAAACTGTGTAAAACATGAAGTGCTCTGATAAATGCACATTCTGTCTTAAGGCTGGTGTCCCTGACCAAGAGGAAACAGCTGGAAGCAGAGCTGGCTGGGGGGAATGCACGACAAGACTACATGCAATGCACTGCCAGGAGCTCAGGTAGAGAAGATCTGCATAATGTCTCATTAATTTTGCCTTATTACCAGGCCAAATGCCAAAAAAAGATGGGGATGCAACCTGGTCTGTGGAACTTTGTCAGCTGCTTTCAAGAGTGATTTCTGAGCAATGCTCAAAAGTTTCTGGAAACAAACCCAAACACATTTGATTCTTATATTCTTGAAAAGAAATAAAAGTAGTCTTGTTACACCTGACCTTCTGCAAAAATATTGACTAGAATTGAATTGTATTTTCTGACGTGAAAGGATTTAAAAAATTTTCCAAGTCTGAGATATTATTATACACTTTCATTAAGTCCAGCTGTTAACTATGTTATATCAAACTCTTCTGTAGTTTTCATAGAACAGATTCTTCCACCTTGATATTTTAAGATCATTGGACAATAAAAACATAAGAAAAAGCTTCTAACTGTAAGTGTGGTCAAATCTTTGAATGAGTTACCCAGAGAGGTTGGGAAGTCTCAAGCCTTGGAGACATTTAAAACCAATAAGATACGGCCATAAACAAACACAAACTGCTTTAGGTGGTCCTGCTCTGAGCAGAGGCTTGGGCTGGATGACTTCCAGAAACAGCCTCCAACTATAACTATTCTGGGATTCTGTGAAATAGCACAAAGCAATAATTGAGTGATGCTTAAATAAGTGTTGTAAAGTAAGACACAGTAAAAAGAAACATGTGATAATCACCCTGGCAGCTAATAATTTTGGTTTATACATCAACAGTCATATAATGCAGGGGTTCAGTTTTGTCTACTTTATTCAAAGAATTTGACAGTAAAACAGAACTTTTGTAGTACTTTTTTTACTTTAAAGTATATAACTGTAAAGCAGTGTAGAGATTGAACAGTGAAGATTCTTGTTAACACAGCAAAATATTTTAGTCCCTAACATTCCTTGGTACTGAACGCAATGTTGATTCTCCTGTTCAGAGAAAGCTTTTTAAATACAACGCCTGGTAGTGAACTTCTGACCTCTAAACTTCAGAATTCAGGATAAGGTGTCCAAGTTCACTTCAGCAATGCTATCCTTTTCAGAGAGTCTCCAGAGAATTGCCATGGTAACCCAGGAATAATTGTGTGAATGCAACTTTAGATGAATTCCTCACAGATATTTCTAAGGGCACTGATGCCTGATGGGTACTGGATACTTCACCAAATGCAGAATCCATCACTGCTTGCACACATGAGCTGTGTGAGAACCCCAGTATCATCTGGGATATCACAAACTCAACCCTTCCTTGTTGGTAGGCTCATTCCAGATCTGCATTATGGTTCTTCATAAAATTAACCACATCTAGAGAAATCTCATTCAATTGTCTTATTCCATACTGGGAGAATGAACATTAAATGACTAGACACAGTATAAGGATTATCTTGTTCCGTGGTATCAGGCCATGAGAATGTTTTTTGCTTTCTGTAATAAATGAGAGAATGACAAAGCCAGAAGACTTTATCCAAAGTTTAGAGAAGGCACTGTAATGATAATCAAACAGACAAGTCTGTTCTGTGACTTCCCTACATGGAGGGGAAAAAACTTTCAGCTTGGAAGATCTGAGAAACTATATTTAGTCTGGTATGGATAGTAGAACTAAATTGTAAGAAAAGTGGATTTTGAAAGAAAATTTGTTATATTTTTGTGAACAAGAAGTTGGAAGAGATAGTGCTGGAATTTAGAGCTTCTGTTAATAAAACAGAACCACAGAACCATGGACTTGCTTGGGTTGGAAGGGACCTTAAGGATTATCTTGTTCCAATCCCCATGTCATGGGCAGGGACATGTTGGAATCCAAATTGCTGGGAAATCTAAGAATATTAGGCCTGTAAACCAAAAATTAGAATTAGAGACAGAGTTTGACCTGAAACCTTGGGNAGTAAACCAAAAATTAGAATTAAAGACAGAGTTTGACCTGAAACCTTGGGGTAGGCTTCCAAGTTTAGGTGCTAGAAGTAAGAATAGATTTATAACTTCAAGCAGAGTGAGTCAAGTTGAGTAGAGGTTAGTTTAGTTTTAGAGCTTAAAAGTCATAGAGACAAAGCAAAAGTAGTTACAAAGGTTAACAAGAGGTTTTAGAATGTAATACTGTAAAGTTTAGGTGTTAAGAGGTGTTTGGTTAAGAAAGTTAACAGTGTAATAATACAAATTAGCTTAGTGTTTGTTTAATAACATAAATATCAAGTTGGCAGAATTTTATTGGCCCATAAAGTCTTAAATACTCTGATGAGCAGAAATCTTGTGACCTCTTCACCATACTGCTAACATCTGTAAGAGGGATCCATCCTCTCTCTGTAGAAGATAAGAAAAATAAACTGCACTTTCTCACCAAAATCAGAAGTCCCTTTTCTCTGCTTCAAGAAGAAATCCCCGCACATGAAATGTAAGGTGTAAAACCATTATGTGAGAAATCATAAACTCACATTCAACTAGATAAGGTTGCTCAAAGGCCTGGCCTTGCACTACCAGCCATGTGGAACCACAGCTTCCCTGGTGAACCTGTTCTAGAGTCATGAAGACTCTACTAAACATATATATCTTTTCCAGCAAAAAACCACTGCTTGACTAACAGCTAATTTTATTCATCTTTACAAAGAAAGGTACAAAAATCTGGAACTTCTGATTAATAGGACCAGGGATTACATGTTCAATACTAATCCTTACATAGGGGGATTTTCTGTATTTTACCATGTCCCATTGCAGACCAAGACTCTTAAGCAGTTGTCATGTTTATGGTTTTTTTCATGTATAGGCCATTGTCTATGTCAAGGTTCATCAATGGATTGTTTTGATAGAACACTTTATTTTTGTTGTATTTTGTAATTTGCAATGCAATTGGTCTTTAATCAATAAACCTACCTTCATACAAATATTTCTGAAGGAATGTGTTCAGAAAAATGTAAGAAGGTTCAAAGTTAAGAAGGTTTTTAACCATTTTCAAACTATGGTCTCAGAACAGTCGTATCTAAAGCTGAAGTAATGTATTTTATTATATTACTATTTGTGAATATTTGTGAATTGAGTAATTTTTTTATTTGCAAGTGAGTACAAAAAACATAGGCTTACATAAAAAAAAATCTTTACATAAAATATGTAAAGATAAAACTCTTCCAAGTATTTGTTATTGTTTTGGGACAGCAGTAGTACACACAGCATATCCACTTGTAATGTTATATTCTATCTGCCACTCTCTGATGAGAACACTGCTTTACCAGGTAGCATTACCTGGAAGTCACTGTCAAAGGTAGAGAAAAATTATATTTCTGGAAGACACAAAGTAGTTTCAGTAAATGCTTTGCTTCTGCAAACACAGAATGCATGTCTTTGCTTATAATTCCTTTTTTTTTTCTTTTCTCAGCAAAGTCTCTTTCATCTCTTATCCTCCAGCATCCAGTGTCCAAAATAACAGAAAAGTATAGCAAGATTTATGCAAGTGACGACTGTTGAGGAGTACTTTGAGTTTTTCCACAAGAGTTACTTTTAGTGCTCAGTTTCTTCAGGAATAGTTTGCAATAGGCTACTCACATAGGCAGAGTACTGCAGGATAGCAGCCTTAGCCTGCTAATCTTTTCCTGATCCTTTATATCCTATTACTAGTATTTACAGAAAAAAATAAAAAGCCCATACAGACATGTAAGAAGTAGTAGTCCTTTCTTTTTTTTTAAAGCCACTTACACTTTACACTTTAAAAAATTGTAAATAGCTTTATTTCCTGTTAATGGAGTAATTTATATAGTACCTACTATCTACATTGACAGCACTTTTTATCCACTAGCAAATGTGAGGCATTTACTGAATCAATTACTTGAGTTATGAAGAGGAGCACAAAGCCTCATTGCCACTCCATTCTTCTCAATAACAAAGGAGAAAACACATTAAAAACTAGCATTGATGGGTTGTTGTGAGATTCAGTCAATGAGCACTCCCAGAGTTGAAATTAAAAGGCAGTTAGGAGAAAATTGTTTTCTCTGGTCATCAGTCACAATGTGAAAGGCCTTTTTCACAATGATTAATTAAAAGCTGAAAAAAGACTGAGCTTTAATAAAGTGTCTGGATAGCTTTTTGGTAGCATCATGAGTTAATGGACAGTGGCTTGCCTTGACTAAGTGTTATTGCTCTAGTCCATAATTTCATCTTGAAAATGGGCAAGGGAGTGAATCTTCCTCTTAGTAATTGAGTATTGATTTGAAAATAAATGGCACTGAAACTCCCACTGAACTGTCAGGATATATTCTGGACAGCACTGACAAGAAATGGCTTTTGGTTGCTGTGAAAGTTATGGATCAGCTTGATACTTAAATACATAGAGCTCCACTGCAATCTATCTTCTGATTTATCAAGATTCAGATGGTCAATACATGACATTTCAGAGGAAATAACATTTATGTGCCCGAAGCAAGAATAGGGAAACATTATCACCTTCTTTTTCAAATGCTTCCTTCAATTTGTGAAGCTATTTAAAAAACAACAGCAAAACTTCAGTTGATGCCCTAAATAAATACTCTCACTTGTAGAAATTGAGCTTGAAATTATTTTAAAATTGCTTACAATTAAGGTGATTAATTTCACATATGCACATTATCTTTAAATAACCTGGGGGCACTCAAGTGGAGGCAGTATGGTCTGTGTGAGCTGGGAGGTTAGAAAAGCCACCACCTTTGAGGTTTCAAGTACTGTACTCTGTATTTATTTAATGGTATATAACCTAAACTGTCACAGTCTTAAAACTTTCTCTAATGATACAAAATAGACATTGGACAAAAAACTAAAATACTATAATGAAAGATTATAGAGAGAAAACAAAATTCGGCCAAACTTTTTAGCCTAGGAAAAAATAAAGCAGAATTTAGGGTGATATTTTGTCAAACTGCCATAGAAATTAACAGGTGTTAAGCATTTTAGTTACCATAGCCAGGGGGGTCTTTACTTCCTTCTGAAGTAACTCTAGGCTTTGGATGGCAATATCTCTGCATTAGTTGTGAGATCATCACAGTATATCAAAGAGTTAAGTGCGAGGTTCCTCAAAAGAGAGTGAAAAGAGCTTTGGACACAGGTGTTGAACAGGGAATCATCTAAACACTGACAGAAGGAAGTAAGCACAACCATGTCTTCACAGTTAACTGGGAGAAGTCTGTCTTTTTACCTATGAAAAAAATAAATTGTCAGAGGTTATTACTTTTGCAGCAAAGCTTGATGACACTTGAATCTATATGAAAGTTTTGTAAAAAAACTTTATAATTGATATGCACGTCAGCTCCCATTTATTAAGTCCTTGTCTTTCTGAGAGTTCAAATGCCAAAGTCCTTTGAGGCCTCTTGATCCCCACTCAATGTTTTGAAAAAAAGCCTCATGGGGTGTTTGTGTGCTTGCATGCATCTGTGTTCAGAAATGATTGTAGAGTCAGGAAAGACAGAAAGGTAAATACCTCCACAGCACATTGTTTAGGAATCCTACATAGGGAGATTGGAATGTCCAAATAGGAGAAATGAGTTTCCACTTTCAAACAAGGCTGAGCTCTGAGATTTGTGCATTTTTGCTGTGATGTTGCAACAGAAGTTCCTGTAATGGGGGAAGGAAGTCACTCTCTTTTCTGGTCGATCCTCAGAGGTGTCACAGGGTACAGTGAGTGTGTGGCACTTCCAGAAATTTTGTCAGCCTGCTCTGCTGTTTGTGATTGCTGCCAATGCACTTAGAGGGTGCCTAGAAAGAAATTGTTTTCACAAGGACTTGGCAGGTTTTCCTGTTCAATTGTCAAGCATCTTAAGGAGGTTTTGAAGTCAACTATTTCCGTTCACCTGCACAAGAAAAAGAAAACAACCCTGTATTCATAACAAAGGCTTCTTTCAAGCTCTTACTCATGACATACATTTGCAATTGATGTTTTCCAGTATTGTCTGATCCCAGTTCAGCTGAGAACCCAACAAGACAGAGAAATCACAAGTCAGAAAACACTGTGAGGCTGGCTGCAGTTCCTGAGCAAAGAGCAAACAGAGAAACAAGAATTGCATTAAGTGCTACCCAAAAACAGGTGGCACTGTCTTTTCAGAGATTCAAGTTTGTGTTGTTTTTTGGGGTTTTTTTTGT
>VYXF01001341.1:810201-839712 GCA_013397295.1 Polioptila caerulea
AAAAAAAAAAAAGAAAAACCACCAGAGAAATAATTTTCTAGTATTTTTTAATGAATTTAGATAGTTGACCATAAAATTGAATCTAAAGATTGAATTAAAATTCATGCATATAACTCCTTCTGGAGGCAGAGACCTTGCTTGGTGCAGCTGTTTTTTTAGATTAGTCCTGGTTCACAACCATTTCTAAGTGCATATTATTTCCTGTATGAGGCACCAATATATTCTGGAGTTAATAAGGATTTATGAGAAAGAAAAAAATTGTGATAATTAATTATTCAGTTGGAGTTTTTTAGCAGCAAAAAAATATAGATGACAATGAAAAGAATATTTCCTGTAGTATATGTTAACTACAATAATCTTGGATGAATACACAATAGACAAAAAATATTCTTTTTAATGAGATACTAAAATAACTGTTTTAGGCTTTTGTAAAAATAGAACAAAAGAACAATGGAGCAATAATCATTCTTTAATGTTTGACATTGTCTGGACAATAATATAGATTTCCTATACAAATTACAAAGATAGTAACAGTTTAAGCAAATTTGGTTCAAATCCTTACTGTTATTCTCTTTGTGTGCATGTACAATTCCAGTTGACTGAAATCAAGGTTACCAGTGGGAAAGCAAAGATCATTCTTGACTGCTGAAAGTCACTTAGCCAGTCACCTCATCTGGGCCAAAGCTTTCTGATCCTCTATATTCCCTCCCTCATAACTAAAATGTGGTCTTATTATTCATTTCAGGTTTTTTAAATTTTTATTTTTCACTTTGGTTTTGTTGAAAATACTGTATTTCAACTAATCATAATTTAGTTCACAGAGTATTCTCTTTAAACGTAAAAACTGTGGAGGTGATAAAACACACACTTTTAAGTAGACCATGCCAAGCCTTTCTGCACACTTTTGCAATTTCAGCTTCATTTTCCAATTTTACTTTTTCTTATGTTTTTATTAGGGGGCTAAATGCTTTAAAAAGATCTTTAGAATGTGCCTTGCTGACAAGGTCTCTCAGAACATGCTTGGTGACACTCAGAGGAACCAGGGGCTCTTCCAGTGACACTGCCAGGATCTGTGTAACATACCACAAAACAGGTCCAAACAATGGGTAACAAAGCAAAGAGAACAAGGCAGGCAGGAGAGCAGAAAAACTGCCTGTAAATCACAGAGCATGCTACAGCTCACCATACTACTTGAAAGAACTGATGCTATGCCAGTGTGATGCTATCAGTCTCTATTAATTTGCTTGATTTTACATTTTCTGCTGTGGAACCTGCAGGCAAGGACTTTAAAGGACTTTTGTATACTTGGAAGAATTCCTTCACTCCCTTATTGATATTTTCTAATCATCTCTTAGGTCTCTCTTCTTAGAGACACATTTTCCCTGCTTGTTACCTTGGAGGCACATGAGAATGGCATAAGGAATCAGAGAAGATCGATTCCCTGAGCTGCAAGTTCTGTCTTTGTTTAACTTTTGTTTTCTTGTGTTTATACTCTGACATCCTGCTCAAACAAAATCAACAGAACATTGACAAGAATTTGAAAGTAGAAGTGGAAAAGAGATGAAAATGTTTCAATATTTCTCCCTCAAAATTAGGTATTTTCTAATAGATAGGCTTTGGCTCGTCTCAAGTTGTAGAATATAAGGCTGAAAGGAGTGAAATTTACTTGTTGATATATTGCCAGGGAGACCCATCCCCTTGATTGATGAGATGCAAGCCAAGCAGGCAGCTTTGTAAACTCAAACATGGCTCTGTCTTAAGTGTACTGTGCACAAAAACTGATTGACAAACTTCTCTGCTTGGATGCCTCTGCTCTGCCTGCAGTGGTCTGGGCCCCAGACATGGTGCTACACAAAGTAGGAGATGAAAACCATCAGCAGGAGAAAAGCTGGAGTATTTTTCAGGGTTTAGAGATCACTTTTGTAATAATACAGTCTTGAATTTAAATAAGGTCTGATATACAAGAAAAAATGTTTGTAGAAACATTCTTTATTAGTATTTTTACATAGCACCAAAACAGATTTATAGGATTACTGAAAGTCCATTACCTTTAAATCTGATCTCTAAAGTACAGCATTCAGTTAATGCGAAGCAATGGAAAATACCAAGGTGACCTTCACAACATATTAAACTTGCTAGAATGCAGAGGTGTGGTCTAGTCTATCTTAAACTAAATAAAGAGACTACATTTTTTTTTGTCTCCTCCTCTTTCTTTTTTATCTTCCTTTAGTAACTGGATAGTGCAATGATGTAACACATATAATAGTAAAAGTTGTTTTGTAACACTTGACAATTTGGAAATGTTTATAACAGGTCTTAAAAGGATTTAAATATTTTAAGATAACAGTAAAAACAAGTCTGCATTATCAGAGGTAAGCTGGTAGAATCTCTAAGGGTATTTCCACCTTGTAATGTTTCCAATAATAGATTAGTGTTGAAGAAGCAAGGGAATTTAGAGAGGTATTACATGTTTAATTTGCTGCTCTGGGCATGTAACTAATGAATTAAAGTACATAGGGTTGTATCTACTTTGAGCATAATCTTGGTTTTGGGCAAAGACTCTCCTCTGCAAAAACATTTTCTTATCTTAGGATTGTAAAGAAGTAGATTTAATTTCTCTCAGTAATAATTGTTTCTTGACCATAAAAAACTGAGAAACTGTATATCCACATTTACCAAGTTTCCAGTCTAATCATATGCTAGAGAAAGACCATAATTTGCAGAAGTTTGTTTTGAGACATAAAATTTGGTGTGTTTCTCAGGCCAAATGAAGTCCTGTACAAAGAACACAACCTGATTAATGCAAAAAATTTCTCTTAAGTAATGACTCTTTACTATGTGTCGGTTGGAAAACATGTTTATGATTATCACTTCTTTAGTCAGCTGAAGAAATTGCATGATATTAGATTAAAAATGAGAATAATCCTTACTATCAGGGCTAGAAATGCACTCAACACACTCACTTCATCCCACAAGTTTTTCTGGGGTGGGTACACAGAAGGGCAATCCAGCCTGAAGCTCCTTCTGGCCTTGGCATCTTGGGAAAAACTCGAATGTACCATTTTCTTAACCCCAGACTGTTCCAGTAGGTAGGAGTTCCATATCTTGTTTATCTAAATATGTCTAAAATTAAGAGCTGATAACTTATTTGAATTCTTATAAGGACAAACCCAAAGGTGTGACACTTTTAAAAACACTCTGTTCTGACCTTTCTTTCTGGTGATGGTCTCCTCATAACTTTAGTAGGAGTGTACAGAGGCATGAACATACGCTTTTCAAAAAGTGGTGCACAAACAATAAAAAGTATGAAATATGTCTGGTTACATTATGATTGCAGGAGGACATGTTTTGATGGATTTTATGTATTTCAGATTGCGTGACTTATTGTCAAATCACCTCTGGTTTTTTGTTTTTTTTTTTCTCTTATTGAAAGCCTGGAATGGTTTTAACCAGAAAATAAAAGCATAACAGGGCAACTCTGTCCAAAGACATTGCAAAATAAGTTATCAGCTATGCTAAATTTCTTGTAACTTTCAGGTCTAACCCATATTTTCTCAAATGCCATATTTCAATCTGAAGAATGAGAAACCAGGCTTTAATCACAGACCAATTTTGGTCTTGGGTCAGCAAGGAGTTTTTAACTCCCAAAGGTATTACTTATCAGTAGAGTTGGAGATTTTAATAATTTATTTATTTACTCTTTATGCTTTACTCCTGGATGGCCAGTTCTGTGCTGGTTACTCACCCATTCTATTTCAGTCATTCACTCCTCTGAAATGTTTATCAGATTTGTTCTTGATGTGTGAACTTTACTTGTTAACATGAATTTTATAGCTTAGGTGGGGAGTTGAAAATGTTACTAATTGGCAAAAGGGGAAAAAAGAGGTTAAAAAATCACCAATGAATAGCCTTTTACATAAAAAGTTGCATATGGAACTAATGCAACATTGCATTTCATTACACTCTACTTTTCATGCAGATCTTAGAGACAAGTTTGAAAAGAGAGTCTTACTTTCTGTTGCTGCTGTTAATGAAACTGCTTGTTTCTGATTTGTGCAAACTACAGTGAATGAGAAATTAAACAGAAATAACTGTACAGATGAAATAAAAATATATATTTTTAAGAAGAAAAGGAAGAAAGCTCTCTGATTTTCATACTGCCTCATGCCACAATTGTCCTGTCTCTTTGATGTTGAGCTGAATCTTTGTTTTATTAAAATATATATGTTACGTTTAGAATTTTTTATTGCTACCTAAAACATACTGCCTTGAACTTAAAAAAAGTGATGATGGACTGGTTTGAGAAGGACGTATTCAAGAGTAGAGATGAAAGTTAAAGATGGTGTCTGTCTGTTGCTGTGAGTAGGTCTTTTTTATTTATTATGGGTTTTTTTTGCTGTTTGAAAATGAAAAGTAGAACATGAGAAAATCAGTATCTATATCTAAATCAGTATCTACATCTGTGGTGTTAGGTGTTTATTTCATTCTTCAACTGAGTTGAATTAATTGAAATTTCATTCTTGAAGCAGCATAGGTTAATGAGAAATGTCATAGAAAAGTCACCAGCTTCTACAGAGTGAGGCTATTATCCCATGTCCTTTGCTCCTCAGCATATTACAAATAAAACCATATCTTTTTTTTTCTTAACTGGCAAGCTTGCTTTAGAAGTGCTTATTCAAGAACAACTCAAAACTCTTAAAATCAAGATTTTTTACATGCACTTAAAGAACAATAATTTCTCAATATCAAATTTACAACAAATTTTTATTCCTTAGAAATGAATGCAGAAGGAGAAATAATTTCCATTTATGTGATTTTCACAATTAGCTGCAGTATATATTTTCAGCCTCTGCAGTATATTTCCAGTCTCGCCATTCAAGTAGAACATTCAGAAATAATAACTGTAGTCTCTGAAAAAAGTTGAAAAACTGGAGAAGGATATTTTCAAATTCTGTCAAAATTTATGAATTCTTGCTGTTTCTAAATAGGCCTCTAACCAGGTGACTGTTGGCCATGTAGTTTCAAGTGCTTTGTCAAATTATGACTTTAATTTTCATCTGTATTTTATATCATTGTCCACAGATAGCCATGCTCAAACCCAGCCTTATCCTTCCTCCAATTGTGGTTAATATAGAATTCTCAAAATTAATACTGAAAAATTTCAGAAGTCACTCTTACAGTAGGCTTTTAACCAGTCTCTTTTTTTTAAGCCCAAAGAATGACTTGAATAAGCTTTCATAACCAAAAAATCCTTTTTAGTGTTATCATATCTTCTTAAATGGAAGGAATTTAACTTTTTTTTAATGTTTGAAGTTGTTGGGAAAAAATCTCAAAATTCTATTCAGAACCTCTTTTTGATGAAATAAAATAGAAATAATTTGTTTTCTGCAAATGCTAAAAATTTATAGCAATTCCAGGTGAGGTTAAGTGATGGCGGAGGGAGAGAACAGGAAAGTTTGCTTTGCTTTTCAGGTGAAAACACAACCCCGAGGAGTAGCTGCAGTGAGATTTGTGATACAAGGCTGCCTGTGCTAGCCGTGCCCCATCTGCGCTCGGTTCCTGTTTGCTCTATTAACAGGCACTATTCCCACATCATTCTTTCTCACAGCTGTGGTACCAGGCAGCTAAAATGTGAGCTGCAAAGTTGTGTCGTGCTTATAAATGCCTTTTTCCACAGGCAGCAGTTGTCTTACTTCAGAAAAGAAAGGATAACAGCAAAGAGTCTCAGGAGCTGGGACAGACGGCAGCTGGGGCAACAACTCAGTCCATAATGTGAGAACTTTCAAATTTCAAGAACTAAAAAGTTTTACTCAGAGTAGGAGAGAGCCCTAAATTAAATTGAAAACTATTTTTGGACAGCTGCTACATTTTATATATTTGATCAGAGATTCTGCCCTGATGTTACTCAATAAATATAATTCATAATTAATTATGAATTTCAGATCTTTATGTATCAATGCAGCAAATAGTTTATTGTAGACTTTATTTAGAAGTCAGTCTGCTCTTTATGTGTCATGTTTGAGTGAATTTGTGGTTTTCCAAATAGCCTTGTAAATAGGACCGATTCATAAATGAATTTTCTGTTTCCATTAAAATCAGTAGATGCTTTTCCATTAATTTCACGAGTAAAAGCAGTTCTTTATCATCTTTACATCAGTTATCAACTTTATTTTTAATTTGAAATAAAGGGGTATTAGATTATTTTTACATAGTTCAGTTACAATAGTCATTATACTCACCTTTCAATTAATTCTTGATTTCCATGGTAAAGGTTTATTCACTTTTAATTGTTCCTGTTTTCTCATTTATAGTGATCAAATTACACTTTACATTTCCATTTTGCAAGGTAATTCACAACCCCTCCACCCACAGTGTACTTCATCCATGAAATCTGATTAAAACAAACAATTGAATTTTGATTAATGCTTGCACCATTTCAAAGGACCAGAACAGTAGAGACAGACAGTAAAATTTTGAGGCAGTGTGAGTACTAAATGACCTCAAAGCTTTGAGTCACAAATAGGCTTTCTGAATTTCAAATCAAATTACAGCCACGCCATGAAAAGATTTGTCAGTTTGCTTCCAGCTGATCCATATTGTGTCCATGCAGGACGTTGTTGTCACCCGAGATATCAGCAGGCCCTGTGACTCTACTTTGTGTGCAAAAGGCAGAAATTATGCAAGTTATGCCAAATGCAGCACAGTCATTATGGTTTTTGTTTTCTGCAGTTACAAAATTATTTACACAGATTCTCCCAGAACTACAATTTTGCTTTCTAACAATGCTGGTTTTGGCATACAGAATAGTACTCCTATACCCTGGTAAAATTCTTAAATATTCCATTATGTCTTTGTGACAAGTAACTCGGAGGCAACCACATAAAAAAAGTAGACCTGTAGAATATATGTGTGGCTCTTGTATGACCTATAAACATGTTCAAATTCACTCTGAGGAGGTGATATTTTAAAAGTGAAATGGAAATTTTTAGTAGAATTATGAGAAAATTGATGTAGTACTAAAGGTACACAGACATGAGGTAATATTGACTGCCAGATCATATTGCTAATCCAGATTATTTTGACATGAACCACTTTTAGATTAGTCAAAATTCTTATTCCTTCAGGGTAATAAGTAGAAATTAATAGTTTTCATATTTAATACTGAGTGTTCTGTATTCAAAAGAAAAATAAGATATGATTATATTAGATTATGTACCAAACACAATCAAGACCAAATACTGGTTTAGATTAAACTAAACAAGAGCGAAACAGAAAATGTGTCACTTATCTGTGGTTATAGGTCTGAAGAACCTTGTATTTTCTGCTGAATCTTTTTTAACTCATCCCCTGCACTAAGCAGAACCACAGGCATTCTGCTATCCCACTTTGCACCACAGTGCACTGGAAGAGAAAATACATACCAGGTGTTCTAGTAGACAAACACACCAAAATTATTAGTATTTATCTTTTTTACTTCATTAACATCTTTCTGTTTCTCAGCTCTTCAAATATGTTATGAAGAAGTTCGTCTGAATGGCATACTACATTTTTACCCAGGCTTGTCTTGTTCTGCAGGATAGCAGGTCCTCCTGATGGAATGATTATTAAAAATTGGTTTTGGGGAGAAAAAATAAAAATTCCTTTTCTTGGAACAAATCTACAGATCTTGAGAAAAGATTACAGCCTCGTCATTCTGTAAGTCTCAGGCAATTATTGCATTTGCATAATCCCTAGCTTTGGACACTCTTGTTGGGTTTCCATTGCAAGATGGTGAGTGATTAAAAAAAAATGATGGACAATAAACTATATTTTTTTGTCAATCCTCACATAAGCTTCTATCAAATTTCTTAATCTCAAACTATTGCAAAGATTGAGAGATTCTTTAAACAGCGCTATAATTGTACCAATTCATGCTGAAAGGAGTGAAGTTCTGAAGTTATTTTTTTTTTAATCTACGTTGTTCTCACTTTTCTTCATCATCTAAGCATTTTAAAAGCAAAAAATATATATGTAATAGAACAAGAAAACAAGGGCGGAAGGGAACTGCAGGCTTTGACCAATAATATACCTGTGTAAAAGTGAACACACACTACTAGGAAGAAAATGATTTTTTTCTGCAGTTATGGGGAATTTCAATGAATTTAAAAGTCATTGAGGCGCTTATTGTAAAAGAGAACTTGAGTCTCATTTCTGATTTTTTGGCAGCATTATTTGTAGCGTTGTTTTCCACAGTATTTTCTTTTAATGGACACCAGGTAAAGGAAGAATCCAGCACATACAGGAGAGGCCACAGGGGCAATGAATATTGACAGACCTTGTATAGTTTAATTAGGAAAATTCGGCGGCTTTAAGAATTTATATCAAGCTTGATGTAAAGTGAGGAATATCAAGCATAATTGATGGCAGGAAGAAGTATTTGTCCTCTTCATCCTCTATGGTACTGCAGCTTCTTGATAACTGAATATCCCATTCCTTCCTTACAGAGATAGAAGCCTTCAGTGTTCTCATTGCTACTCTAGAAATATCAGTTTTGAGGTACTACCTCTTATAAGGAGGTTTCAGCTAAGAAACTGATGTCAGGCTAAAGATCTCTGTGAAAACTTTGTTAGTTGTTCAAGGTGAAATGGCATAGTTGTTTTTATAAGAAAAATTCTGTTCATCATCCCCTGACACTGTTGTGTTCCCTACATCTGCCTCGAGATTCTGTGTATGGTCAGAGGGAACTTAACACTCACCACTCCAGCACTAATCACTGTGCCTCTGTGGATAACAGAGGAGAGATGGTGAAACCCATAAATCCCAGAATGTTTACTGTCATCTTTTGTGCAATCTCAGTGCATGTATATGTACATTTATGTGTTTATAGGTCCACCCACAGGTATACACATGTGTGTGCACACATAAATACAAATACACACAAAGACAATGCACCACATCAAACCATGGACTGCAGAAAAGTTGTGTGGTTTCTTTCTCTGCAGATGTAAAGTATGTCATAGCATGAATCATGAAGTCTGAGCTAAGACTTCCACGGAGAAGATTTATGTACTAAAAATCCAAACCCCTAACTATAGACCCGTTTGTGTACCCATATGGGAGAGCTATGCATTTCAAGAACTTGGTTTGTGCTATCACTTTGTACAGCCATTTGAGTGCTGTGAAATATCTGGTAATTATGAGTTACAATCTGGATGTCTTCTTCTCTAAGGGTGCCACACTCTTGCACATTGTGTGATCTGGAGGTGTACAAGTGAGAAAGTGGCAGCATTTTTGGCAGGACTGCTTTGTAGTAGAGTAGGTTCAGGAATTTGAGAGTCATGTTCAAAATGAATTGTGGATTTCAGTCTGATTTCTCACATCTCATATGCATTTTGAGCTCTCTATTTGAAATAGATCCACCAATGTTTACAGAACTGAATAATCATTGATTAAAAGGTTAGAACCTTGGCTTCTCATGGTTCTGCAGTGCACCTTAGCTGTTGTCAATTATATTAGCTGTCCAATTATTTTTCTGATCGCAGTTAGAAACTCCCATCTTTCGTTGAGAAACTCCTCTTGATTGTGTTTGCTCCAAAACTTGATCTGTGGAAAGTTTAAATCTCAGAAAATTGACATTTCTGTAGAAACCCACCCCCACAAACTTCATAAAAGAATTCCTGACAATTTTCAAGTACAAAGTAGAGTTCAGGAAGAGACACACATTTACAGCCTGTCAAAGAGGTTATGTATAATCTTTATTTAAAGATTATAGCATTTAATTTTTGATTATACGTGTAATTTAGAATTCAAAATGAAATACCACAGTGATAAATAGCAATCTGTACAGAAATGGCAATAGGAGTGAATGACAGGAAGAGGTTAAATGGTAAGCTGACACTAATTTTCCAACACATCCTCTATGTGTTATAAAAAGAAAATTCATCACCAAGATAAAATCACAACACAAAAGATCAGGCAGGTAATACAAAAGGTGAAACAAAATTCGGTGACAAAGTTCAGATACCTTCCCACTTCAGCAGGGATTTGATGCAAAATCCAACAAATGTATCTTTAATTGTTAGTATTTAAAAGATTTTAGTCACTGACAAACTCTTAATCATTCACAGAGGACAAAATTCTTCACTAACTTCACTTGTTATTTCTGTTAATCCAAATTTGGTTTCAAGGCTGTCACCGCATAAATTCTCAGTCCTAAGGGCTGGGAAAAGAGTCTAATTCTGTTTTCATTTAACCTTGCAAAAAAGTACATTTTGTTTTACTGATTCAACATTTAGCAATCCTTCTCCTTGTACTGAGAGTTCCTGCAGGCTGTCACATTGCAGGAAAAGGCAGAAGAAACACAAATCACCTCAGATAAAATTATTCAGGCTCGTTATTAATTGTCAGTAGTGTGACCTGGCTCATTTTGTGGCTCACAAAAGTTGTTCTCCCTATGGTTTATGCAGACTTGTAGAGGGATAAGTGCTTGCCTTTGCTTCAGCCTTTGCCTTTGCAAACGTTAGGAAAATTCTTCAGCTCAGTACATTTCTTCTCTTCATAGAACAAAAATAATGTTTTGATACAGATAAGGTGGTGTTTTGTTAGGATTAGTGTTATGAGACAATAATAACAGATGGTAAAAATAACTGATGCTAAAGGTGATGTCAATTTATTGCAAGGATGAACAAATATGTGTCTAGACAGGTGGAAGTTATACATTGAGCCAAAGAATAGATGCAGGATTTTATAGGATCTCACCTTCTCCTCACAAAAATTTTCAGCTGAGCATTGCAATCGTATTTGGGAAAATATAATTATGCTTTTCCCATTTTTTTCCTTCAAGTAAATATTTTTCAACAGAAAAGTCTAAAGCTTAATTAAACATTTGCAGCCCAAGTCCTTTATAATACTACTCAATGTTTTAGATTATGGGGATTTTATTTTTTTATATTCTACATTAGAACAAGTCATAGTACAATGTCAAGCTAGTTGAAACTTAATTATTTAGCATGCAACTCCATAGATTTGAATTCCAAGATGGCAAAATGTTGATTTTTTTTTTTTCAGCCTGTTCCTTCTGACAATGGTCACTAAAAGATAATGCATTTAAACATTCATATGATGTTACTATTCAAAATTCTAAAAAAAAATTGTCAGTGGAAAAAATTTCTACTATCTCTGATGAGCCAAAATTTTATTCACCTCATATCACAACCACTTTTACTGTTCATTCTGTTCAGTCCTAAAATAATTTTTTTCCATATACAATCATTCCTTAGGAGACAGCATTGTTTGAAAAGTGTTACCCAGGTTATTTAGAGTCTTGGCGTGTCTAAATAAATCTAAAATTGTCAGGAGGTCTAAGCTAAATAGTACATGTGTAAGAATATTGAAATTGCTTTACCTGATACACTGAGGTTTCTAAAACACTGCACAGGTTTCCACTCTACCAAGGGCTGGCCCCCACACTGTCTTCATCCCTAATGGGTAAATTTTAACTGTATTCCATTTTTGTCTCTCCATCTTTTGAACAAAGGTATCACCCAAAGTCACAATCAGAGGACTGGCATAAAATTTCATCAGCTGGCTCTTTCTTACAAATCAAGTTTTTCTCAGACTCAGGAAAAACTGAAATTTGAAAGGGGAAGATGTGTGAATCCTAAAATTGCCTAGAAATTGGATAACTTCTCAAACATGAAAAAGTCCATTAAAAACTGTAGGAGAAATTAGCTGATGGTAATAATGATAATAGACAGTTAAATTTCTAAATAAAAATAAGCATTTTTAATTTAAAATTAGTATTTTCGCAGTGATAAATTTTGTGATGATCATCTTTAAAACTTGGTACATGCATGTATTTCATTAAAAAATACACTTAAAGCCACCTCTTCTCATAGCTTTCAGATGTTATATTTAGTGCTTTTTTGTGGTTGAAAAACAAAAAAAAATTTTTTTCCAAACAACACTAATTCATCTGTCTTTCCTTACCTTACTCAGCAGTCTCCTTGCTAGTTACATTTCCACTGACTGGCCCTTCCTTTTTTAATTTTTGATTTGAAATTGGAGTCTATGGAAGGTGTGCTTGAATGGGGATAAACTTAAGTAATGAACCTTCCTCACCTGTCTTTAATGTTAATTAAATTTTATTGTGGGGTTTTTTGTTGTTTTTTTTTTTTTTTTCCTGATAATATATATTCAATGTGATTGTACAAACAAATTTAGTTTTATATATATATCAAAGTCTCTTTTAGGGAGCAGTCCAATGATCACAGTGCTGAAAATCTGATACACTTGTGTCAAAGTACTTTTAGTATATATATAACTTGAACTTCAGTTTTCTTTCTGAAGGTCTAAAGCTCCATGACTGTGAGGGTGACATTTGTGGAAAAGTCTGTAATTTCCCTTGGCACCAGGCTTAATTTGTTCAAAATATTCCATTCAGTGATGCCTTCCTCTCACCATCAGGATTCTGATGTCTTCTGACAGTGATGGTGGTGGCAGAATAAATTCTGGGGTTCTCTCCTTGATTTATTGCTTCAATATAATATTTTCCTTTAACATTCGTAGATGTCCTTAGCAGGAAGTCTTTGCATTCAGCTCTGTGTATTCTTCTTTATAGTTAAGTAAGCTTAAGATGAAATAAGGATGGGATCCTAGCTTCTCCCTGTCCTATATATAGTTTGGAGTTTCAGTTTATATGCATATGTTGTTTTAAACTCTCCACATTTCTTATTTCTCAGTTGAAACAAAAAGGCTGTATCTGAAATTCACCTTTTCTTAAAGGATTCATGCACCTTTTGCCGAGTAAAAGAGCTGAAATGCTAAATACTTTAGTATGTAAAATAATTTTTTGGTAATCATAAACCAGTTCTCTATAGGTGATGTGTATTTCTGAAGACACTGCATATCATGAAAAAACCATGGACAAGAACTTTGAGGTGAAAGAGGAGGAAGTAAAGGAAATACCGGAGGGTGGGAGATATCAAGGATGAAGTAAGGACATGCAAAGACTGACTTGAACAAATTGCAGTTCAGACTGGGACTGCAAAAACATCTAACCATCACTTCTTGTCTTTCTCTTTTCCCCAGCAGCCTACAGCTATAGGTCCTTCAGGCTTTCAAAACTGGCCCTGCTGATGAAAAAGAGCAACTATCATCAATCATGCTGATTCAAAGTCAAGTACAGTGAAGTAGGAGCCTTCCCAAAAATCTTATGGCTACTGCATCAAAAGCTACAATAAACATGTGTATGGACATGTGCAATTCATCATTTAAAATAGCTGGGGTACCTCTGGTATGGGTAGCTAAATAAAACAAGCTTCTTCAATATATAAACTGAACATACCCCAGTGGATGTGTTCATTTTTAAAGGAAAATTATGACTATTCCCATTAGTATCTTTGAGACCATTTTTATAATAATTTATCTAGTTTGTGATTATAATTTTTTCAGGTTATAAAAATATTCTAGAGGTCACTGAGAATCTAGCAATTAAATGTTCAACCTTACTTCTATTCATACTGAAAGTGAAAAATTTGTCATGGTAAGACATTAGCTCCAGATGTAGAACCTAATTTCCCTGAATGCCTAGAAAATTCCAATGACAGTTTCAAGAGAAGTAATATGTGTGAAAATAAGGTATTAAAAGAATTCTTAGAATTACCAGTTATATAACATTTTAATGCATTTATCTGAGGTTTAAATGTTTGTAATGGGATAATTTTGACAGTATAGTCTACTGATTTATTTTTAACTGTACCTGATAGTTAAGAAGACTGATACACAACTATATAATATCTGTCACCTGTTGATGTTGTGAAAGAGTAGTCTAAATAAAATAGAGTAATTTGAATAATAATCCAGAACATTTAACCACTAGAAGGTTAATGTCTACATAAGACATTAAGTGGATTCTCTTTTGCAGCCACAAAGCAGTTGTTTACCTGTTTTTTTGGTAGCACTCTCTAATAAAAAGCTGAAACCACTCCTTCAGACCCACTAGAGAAAATTCAGGATCTGGACATTAGCAATTGTTGGCAAAGCTAACAAATATGTGAGAAAGAGTAGTTCTGTTTAAAATAAATATTTTAGGTCATAGCTTCTAGCAGACAGTTATATGTTATTTTATAGTCAGCTTATTACTCTTTTATTTGAGTGAAACACATTGCAGTGAAATAAGAAATTTCATGAAGTATGAAAAATGCACTCAAAAAGGTAAAGATGAAAAACAGGAAAATTAACTTAATGTAACATTAACCTGTGTGGCAACCAGACATGGAGGTAAATCTTTTATTCATTATACATGATCAAATAAGGTATATTTGTTTCAGATCCCTTTGCCATTTAAACATGTAGTGTTTTTACTGAAAATATTACTAGGCAAAAATACTGTGCTTTGTTGTATGGGAAATAGAACAAAGAAATAGAATATTCTTTGTATATGATTTTCTAGTATTAGAGAAAAATGAAAATACTGGGAAAATATGTACCCCTACATATAAAATAAGCAGGAAGGGAAGGTTTAAATGTCACTCAGTATAAAATTACTTTATCACGCTCTTGATGTGCAGGTCATATCATTCCAAACTCCTAAGAAAGGAAAGAAATGGTTTTCTTTTTTCCTCTTCCTCTAAATTCTATTGTAATCCTATTTCCATCAGATATCGAGCTTTTTTTTGTTGTTGTTGCTTTTGTGTTCAGCCATTTTGTCAAAGAAGCTGGAGGAGACAAATTGCCTATTTAGAGTCCTAGAAATAAATCTCTAAACCTCCTTTAAGGGTGAATTATGTGTATACTTGTAGGCTGGAAGGTGTCAGAGCTAGGAGTAAAAAGAGGGATGTAGAGAGTCATACATATTCACATACATTTTTATTATCTCCCTGCCTGCATGGCGCTCACTCACATACATGTTGCCCTGATGTCTTTGGGTATTTAAAATGACAAGCCTGAAAAAATTGAGGTTTTCTCTTTATCTGACACATGTATTTTGCTAAGGTGGACAATTCTCTTTCCTTGCAGGCAGAACCATAAGGCCAAGACATTACAGCAAATGAAAACAAAACATGAACTAATATGATGTGCTTTGGAGTAGCCTGTGGTCTTGAGCTGAGAGAAACATTTCTTTTGCACACCATGGGGTCCTTCTGCAGGGATACAGAGCAGTCATGACTTGTTACCAAGAAGCAAATTATATTCTTTTAAAACTCTTTTTAAATTTAAAATATATAAAAGAAAGACTTAAAATTAAAATTTTAAAGTTTCAGAATTAAAAATTACTGAAAATATCTTCAAGAGAATTTCTGTTGGAGGGACTAGTAAAGAGACTTTTGCTCACCTCAAGGTTTGCCTCCTTCATAGCCAAACACCTCACAAACCCTTTTATGGCCTGACTTCCTACAGCCTTCTTTCTTCACTGTTCTCCTAAAAACAATATAACAAGGAAATGTATGATATCTCTTTCTTACAAAGCAATGATTTAATCGGAAAATAAGTGTTTGGGGAACTATGCTGTGCTGCAATACCTACTGAAATAAAAGCTGGTATTTTCTTATACAAATCACTGCAGAAATACACAAGTTTCAGCACATCAAGCCTTTTCACAAAAATTGAGGTAAAATTAACTATCTGAATTACTATGTATCTAATCCCATACATCAAAACACTACTAGGACAGACATGGCTACATCTCATGTATCTGTACAACAAAATATTTTCACTTCATGGCGCTCCATGTAAATAACTTTTAACATAAATTTATATTTTCATACCTTTAATGTTTATACATATGCAATACACAGGTAAAACATTGAGTGAGGCAAGTTTTAAAATACTCATGGGGCTGAGATCATCACCTCCATGAAGGAGATTTATATACTTCATATTTACTTAAATATCCATCTCCTACACTAGCTTCATTTAGGAAAAGGTGAAAAATAGATAAGTGTTTCATCACTTCATTAGATATGACCTATTTGATAGAGAAATATGAAATTTAGAATATATATATACCTAATAAGTAAAATATTGTTGATATCTGTCCTGCTCAGATTACATGGAAAAGCTCTCCACTTCTCAAGTAGGAGCTTAGCCACCAGTACCTGGTGAATCTCACCACCCTTCCTCCCCCTGGTGCTGGAAGGGTGGTTTCTGTGTTTTTGTCTGACAGCCTTTGCATGAATCCCATAATATACAGTGCCTAAACAGCATCAGGAGAAATGGACTTCCCTTGGTAAGAAGACACCTTGCATAAAAGATACTTCAAAGAAAATATTAATATTAATGGTCACTTTCACAGACAAATGAATTCAGCCAAAGAGGTACAAAGAGCACAAATACAGCATGGGACAGGCTCTTTCCTGACACCCTGTCTTTGGCTTCAAAAACACGAAGTGTTTGAGGCAAACATCAGCCCATCTCCCAATAGTCATAACCCTGACAGTAATATTTATAATCAGTTTTGCCTCCAGGAAGGAATCTGATCAATAAAACATATTTTTAAACTGCCTGCTTAACACAGTATGAACAATGACATTTAGCATTTACATATCAGCTTCTGCTTGTGCTGCTGCACGCACATCGACTAATTACTCAACTAAAACACAAGAAAGCCTTGCACTGTCTCTGTCTAACTGGTGCATTAAAAACAGAGGTTTTTTAAGCAATTCAGTTTAATAAACTGAAAATCTTTCCATTAATGCAGCCTTTTATGTTTTGTGTATGTTTGTGTGCTTGTAATAATACTCTGTCCACACACTATTCTGAGCACTAATTTAACAGCAATGTCACTTAGAAAGCTATGATCCCAGTCTCAGAGCACTCAGGGATGTGTACAATTACATCTTGGTGACTAAATATCACAGACACAATGAAAACAGCAAGGCAAAGAGATCTTTCATAAGGATACCCTGATTGAAGCAGAACAGGTTTTTCTGTAATGGAAGCGCTTATAGCAATAAAATGATGTTTTAACATTGAAAGGACTTCCTGCATGCAGGAAAAGGTCTTCAATATTGTGAAAAAGAAGAGAGGAAAGAAAAGACATCTCTAAAAGGTGGAAGCCAGTGTTACTGCTTTGGACAAATAGCAAGGTTGAAGGTCAGCCTGAACTGTGACAGTGTCCCATGAATCTGCAGGTGACAGTGCCAGAGTACAATTACTGTCACTAACATGGTCTTAAGTATGGCCAAGGCCTGTGCTGTAAAACTCCCTGGAGAGCAGCTAGATAGTGTAGAAGTAATCACTTAAACAGAATGTACAGGTTCTCCTAATTTAAGGTGTGATCCCTCAGGCCTCTTTCTCTGGAGTAAATCTTAGTGAGAGTCTTACTGAATCTCTGTCACCAGCTCTTACCTGGATGCCAAGAATTGTTTGTACAAGTGCCTCAAAAGAAGACAATGTAGTGTGGTGTTAGCCCATGCTGACAAAGAAGAAGAATGGGCCAGTAAGTAATCAGAAAATTCTTTTTTATTCATTATTGTTTTTCATGCTTGACAAACTTTTTTGTATGACATATTTCATTTGTACCTCATATTAATTCCTTGGTAGATTTTGTGTTGAACAGAAGACAGAAGTTAATTCTCTATGAACTTAACAAATTCTGGTTTCAATTGCTATTGGAAATTGTTAAATACTTTAAAAGTGCACATCAATACATATACATGTTCCCTCTCTTGCCCAGGGAATAACTTTTTCTTGCTTCTCAGTGCAGTGAGTATGGGTATCCAACCATTTAAAAGTGTTCCCCATAGTGAGAGCACAGAAAATTTTAAGCCAGTCTGACCAAGATAGTAGCTCATGACTCTCAAAGAAAATTAATAGTCCTACATCTCCAATTCTTCAGTGTAGGCCAGCTGCCTCAGGGAAACCAGGAAATCTCATCCTATGTATTTTGAAGGAGCACAGCTAAAGAAAACAAATGTGGCATTTTAAGGGCTGAAACAAGAAAACAAATACTGGTCAATATATGTTTCAAGAAAGGAAAGCTCAAACTAAGTCAGGACAGTAAGATTAATGGATGGCTGGAAGGTAGACTTTAAATGGATAACAGCAAAAATGAATAATTTTCAATATTAAATTGTCTTCCATCAATATGTCAATAAAAGTTTCCAATTCAAAGCTGAAATGGCAGGATTTTGTGGATTACCTATTACTAACACACAATAGAAAACAGGAAATAAGTAGAAAGTGTCTGTGAAAACTAAGATTGAAGCATTAAGTGACACAGTGTGTTTTGTCACTCAATATTTTTGACACTGTTTTTGGGTGTATTGCCTTTGTTCCTACAAGAACCACAGACCAGCACACCATTGTGTAAATTGCCATTCAGTTTTCCTGCAGAAAACATCTGAAAAGTTGTCTGGTTGTAGTGACTGCAGAAGTGCTTCATTTCTGTGCCATTCCAGTACACATTTTCCCCTGTGGACTCTGTATGAACTTACTGATATTTCAAACATTCATGGCAACAGTTCATGCAAAGGATCAAGGAATCATAGAATAGTTTTGGTATGAAAGAAGCACATGTGGATTTTACTAAAGGTCTAAGATTTTACCCAACATTGCCCTGTCATTACCAGTGAAAATACTTCAAATACTCCTAATTATAATCATTATCCTTTAATTCTGTGTAGTGCAGTATGTTCCCAAAACTACTGGCTTTGGCATAGTCAACACATGCAAAAAACCAAGAGAAAATGGGGACAAAAACCTGACTATAAAACCAAGATAATCTTTAAAGTCCCCCGTGATTACAAACAGTTTTTAAAACATCTTATGTGTGTCACTGCAGTTTAAGATATTTACTAAGTAACTTTTTGTAAAGCCATTTGTTTTCAATTAATCTCCTGACAATGGAAGATGGGAGGGGAGTATAAAGGAATGGCGAGGGAGCTGCTAATTCTATTGGCCCGTAAATTAGTCATGAAAATCAGGTTACAGGAAGGAATGAAGATCCATTTAATGTATAATTAAATATCCCTTTTAACAAATCAAGCACATATAATACCAACAAAAGGAAGCAGGAATTGTTTAGTAGAAAATATGTCGAATGAAATGGAGATTCCTTTGATGTGAAGAAATGAAACAGATTTCTGAAATCGCATTATCTTAGTCTGAAAAGAAAAGGCCTCCTCCTCAGCACACTGAAATGTAAGAAATTTCAAGAGAGGATAACAACAAAGACTAGAATAAAACTGAAGTAAAATCTATCTAAGGATATAACTGTGAAGGATTATAACATAAAGAGACAGTCCAGAGCTGCAGACTGTAAGACATCTGAGAAGAATTGACAATTCTGGTTTTCTCTTCGCTGGTGATTAAAGCTCATGAAAGTAATACAAATAAAGATGCTAAAATGAATAAGCACAAGTATGAGGCAGGAAAACGTATTGTTGCGAAAAGAGTAAAGGATGGTTCAGAACTGCAAGTTTTTAAAATATTTGGGCTTTTTGATTTAAATTATATTTCTACGCAATGTGAAATTTTCTACCTACACATATAGATATGTATGTATGTAATTATAAAAGGTAAATGCAGACTTCTGCAATGGAACATGTGGGAAATATACCTTTTGTCAGCCCACAAAATTGCTAGATTATCCCTGGCTTCTGGGGCAGCTGTATTTTTCTAATCCTGAAGTGGCTGTGAAATCAACTGTAGGATGTGCTGTGAGGTGTGTTTGCTTTGCTGGCATTTGAGAAGAATAAGATTTGTTATTCTGTTGTTTTTTACTTCATCTGGCTATGGTCTTGTCTGGGATCTAAAAATGTCTTTGTGAATAACCTTTCCCAGAGGCCAACAGAAAAGCCTCCTCAGGCTGAATTTTGTCTCCTGTCTCTTACAGAAGATGTCCTCTGGAAATATATTCTACAATGTACTTAAGGGTTTGGGTTTCCTCCTTTTCTTTTCTTTTCTCTTTTCTTTTCTTTTCTTTTCTTTTCTTTTCTTTTCTTTTCTTTTCTTTTCTTTTCTTTTCTTTTCTTTTCTTTTCTTTTCTTTTCTTTTCTTTTCTTTTCTTTTCTTTTCTTTTCTTTTCTTTTCTTTTCTTTTCTTTTCTTTTCTTTTCTTTTCTTTTCTTTTCTTTTCTTTTCTTTTCTCTCAATCTTTCTCTCTCATTCTTTCTCTCTCCATCTTTCTTTGTGTCTTTTTTCTCTCTTTTATGAAATAATCTGAGTTTAGTGGCTTCCTAAGCATGTTGCAAAAGAAAAACAGTTAACAACTCTGAAAATTGTTATATCAGGGCAGCAGGTATTTATTCTTAAAGAAAACTAGTCAGGATAGAATATTGAAGGACAGCAGTAATTTGCTGAACAAGTACTAAAATTAAGATGATTGGTCAATTATTTTCCAAAGAGTAGATGTATAATAGTACCTTACAGTCTTGAAATTTGATGTCAGTGTGATACCTTTTTCAATCAGACCAAATTAACATTTCCAGGACAAGGAAGTAATAACAAGAAACTTTCTGGTGTTAAAAAATATCTGAAGGTCTTTCTTAAGTGATTTTTAAAGGTTTTTAAAATATTAATTTGAATACTATTTAAATGTCTTAATAGTGATTCTTTGTCCAAATATAATTTCCTAAAAGCTTCCCAGAAAATATGGGTTTTATATTGTCACAAGTTCAAAATGTGTTCTGTGTATTGTGGCCCATCTTCACTGCCTAAAGCTGAAGTAAGTCACCTCCTTTAAGACTTAAACAAAATAAATTCAGAACATACTAGAAACAAGATGTAATTCAGACTAAATTAAACTTCTTTTAAAGCCTGTGAGCAATATGGCTGTATCATCTGTTTGGAAAGATGCTTCAATTTTTCTTCACTCACTGCATGATGTTACATGATAATCAAATTTACTGTAAATGTTCACTTCGTTATCGGAAGTATAATGAACTTCCTTTCCTTCTTTATGAAGGTTGTTTTGCAGTTCCTAGATTTTAAAATCATACTGCTTTGAGTCATCTTATAATTTAATAAATTATATACAAATCATTCAGAGCACATTCCTCTCATGGAACTTAACCAAACTGCCTAAAAGAAGCAAGTTCCCATTCATGCTCCCAACTGATTTTCTCCTTTCAGATCTTAGAGAATCATCTTAGCTTTGTTCAGGTGCACCATGCCCAGTAGATATGAACTCACTTTTTTATTCCTGGCTTTCCAGAAACCACATGTTAGTATTTGGCATAACACTAAATTTCATAAATCACAAGACTGTCTTTGGAATAAGTGTGGAAGGAGATCCTCCTTAATGAGAATACACACCCTTTGGGCACAAGATTTCTTGTGACTTTTTAAGGTAGATTGTTTCTGATTGTGTTTAAGTTCTTTCAAATATTCCTGAGCCTAAGACATCCTTTTTGTGTTCTTAGTTCCTGCAAAAATTCTCATGTATTTGAAATGTGCTTTTTTACACTTTTAGGATTGTAGGATTGGAATCTAATTATACATACTGCAGTAAAGAGGAGAGAACTTATTCATAAGATGTAAGTGCAGAGGGTGAATTAAGCTAGAATCCAAGATATGCCAAAGTATTTGCACACTATAATTGTAGAGTAAGACATTTTTTTTTTTTTTTTTTAAACACCTACCAAAAAAAACCCAAACCAACCAACAAAACAATTAAACAACCCCCTCCCCCCCAAAAAAAACTAACCAATAATTGTTTGTTTTTGTTTTGGAGCTTCTAGAATACAGTTGCAATGAGCACATTCCACTCTGTATCTCTTGCTGTCTGTATGTGTATCTATCTATCTAATCTCACAGAAGGCATCAAGGACACCACATGGAGATGAGTTTCCTAGATCTTTACATTGTGAGAGATTCAATTTTACACTGAAAATTTAAACAGAATTGTTCTAAATTTTTTTCTTTTTTCAAAAATTGTTAAACAATGACAGGAATTAATTTAATATATATAATTGATGGCATTTCAATACTTCATGGTTATTACCTTGTTTATAACTGCTCTTCATGGGTTTTAATCCAGCTATTTAATGAGATTTAATCCAGATAGAAGGACTTCCATTCCAATTAAAAATGTTTTCCAATTTCTAATTGGAAATAACAAAAAAATAAAAAGTTACTATCCTTAATTCTTAAATTAAACCACTTTGAAAACAAAGAACTTCAATAAAACTGCAGACAGGAATATGAGCTTCATGGGCCAAGCTTATCTGAAGTTTACAGGTTTTACATGTTGACCTGTGGCACTATATAGGTTGACAAATTTGACAAAGAATTGAGCTTAAATGTATAACACCTGAGTTAATTTAAAAATAGTATAAGAGGAAGGGATATCACATGGAAAAAAACAGAACAGAAAGGTAGCAATGAGACTTTCAGGTTTTGGCCACCATAGATTCATGGAGAGACAAGAATCTTTAAGAGCTGTGACAGTAGCAGGACTGTAATAACCATGGAATAAAATACAGTGGTGGTTATTTGGCCTTAATAGGATTCTACTTTTGAGAAACATGCTGGGAGATTTAGAATAGGCTACAAAGAGAGACAGAATGACACAAATTGGATTTAGCTACTAGTTTCATATGAATTTATGGGAACAATAAAGCAGGTAGAGTCACACTTGACAGTTTTAGGGGATTGAAACAAGGGAGTTCCAAGGCAAAAGCTATATAAAACATACAGTTAGAAGGACAAAGTTCACAAAACAACAACAGAAAAATGTGCACTTTCCAAAAGGAAATTGCAGCATTTATTATTCCGTTTTTCTTAAAGGCATTTACAGATTTCTTTTCTTATACCACAGATCAGTAGTATTAACATTTTTTATAAATTGACCACTAACTCTGTCAATGTTTTGAATACTACTTTATCACTCACTGTTGTTAGTTATTAGACATTTTATAATACTGATAAAAATGAGACATCATGCCATTGGCATGTGTTTGCTATTTTACTATAATAATCATGGTAAAATAATTAGGAAATTTGTAATACAGAGTAAATAAAGTAGGAAAAAACAAAAACAAAGAAATCAATAGCTAATTCTTTATCATACATTTTTTTATAAACTAGACAAATAAATTTCACTGCTATTTATCACCAGGCATCCAACAGAATGCCCAATGGGACACATGAAAGAGTAGTAAGTGGGTAGTAGCTAGTAGTGTAGACAAGAAACAAAAATATGTGAGGAAGTCTAAGATTTTACCAAAGATGACATTTTTCTAAACTTAAAAGTAAACAATGGCTTAGGAAATCACTGGAAGATATTAGTATGAAATTCAGCATTTTCTGGAATAAATATTGAATACTAAAAATAAAGTAGAAGACATTAGAAATTATGGAAGATTATGTACAAAGCAGCTTTTTCTGCAGATTTATGGCTTCCTCCCTTTACTATTCTGCATTCTTTGAAACCTCCAGCTATTACTGAGTAGACTGAGCAGCAACATAAGAGTATCCATACAAAATGCAGAATCCATTTTTACCAACATTTCTGCGTGAAAGTCTTTCTGACCAGCTTATGGCAAAAATTATGTAGAAAAACCTATTTAAAAGAAGTAGAGGAGGTAGAGGAGAAAACAGGTACAAAAAAGCTCTTGGTTGAAATATTAAGACATAAACCTAAATTACACCGTACTGATTTATGTGTATGAGATTACATCAGCACAGGGATCTTAGACTTTATATAAATGTACAAAGAAAAGCAAATATTTTGTGGGGCATTCTAACACTCCAAGAGTTCTAACTTTTAACTCAGTATAACTTAGAAATTTTCTTCTTTAACTGAGGCTAGAGGAAATGAATATACATGTGTCTGTGCGTGTGAAAGAAGATATAAAAGAGATATCTTTTGATACTGAGTAGGTGGCTATGGGCATTTTATAATTATGAAATCCATTCACACCAGACAGGTCAAAGCATTTCTATAACTACCTTTCTCCTGTCTTATATTCATATGTTTGTGGGAATGATTTGATACATTTTCAAGTCCTGACAGTAATAGCAAATGTCCAATAAAAAGTTCATTATATACCTAGAATGATATTCTTTAAGGTGGGCAAAGTCTGCTTCTTCCAAATTGTCTCATTACAGCTGTCACAAAACCTTCCCTAACCCTGATGCATTTGAACGATTGTATTAATGATGAGAAACATGAAATCTGGTAGCTTTGGACAACTTTTTACTTGACTGAAGATTGTTAAATAATTCATTCCTGGCTGTCCTCATTTGTTTCCTGCTTTTAAGTTACATGTGGGATTTGACTGGAGTTTCTAACTATTTGCTGCTTAATGACAAGTTACTCAGTAGGAAGATTTTTCTAGGCTCTTACATCTTTACCACAGATATACATCTGGGTGATTAGCTGAAGAAATGCATGATTGAGCCAAGATATTTGCATGAGTAGGTGAGAACCCACGAGGCAAATTAAAGAGCTCCATTAGCTAAAGCCATCTTAAAAACACACATCACAAGGAGGAATGCACTGTGTGCATTCTAAGGTACACTGTAGGATTCTAAGGTACTCAGGTGCTGTCATGGGGAAGGCAAAGATTAGGGGTGTTAAGCAGTGCAGGCTCTGTTTGCAGACTGGATGACAAGTAGACCTTAAAACCTGCAGCTGCTGGCAATGCCTGAGACAAAGGAAACTGGAGGCTACACAAGGGCCATGCATGTTGTTTTTGACAGACTTGCTATTTATTACTTTTAATTTCATGAGCACAGGATTGTCTTTGCTTTATTGTCTTTCCTGAGAGTTGGATGTGATCCATGTGATCCATGGCTCTGTACAGGCAGATGTGCAGAAAAGCAGAATAGTCATTGAAATGTTGAGCACTGCAACGTTTCTGATGTAGCAGCTCAACTCCTTGAGCGGGATAAAGAAAGTCTCCAATGGTCTGGTACATTGAGTAAATAAACGTGTGTTAGACAGGGATTCATCAAAGGCAGAAAATATGTATCAAAGAGAAGCACACCTGAAGGTCTGCTTCATTATAGTTGAAGAGCTGAACACAGCAAGAAACATTTTGACGAGGATAGGCAAGAAATTGCAAAATAAACTCTTTTCCCCAAACCCAAGTTCCCAGTTTCTTTTTCTTGTTTTCCAGCCTTGAAATATTAAATAATGAATTAATTTTGGAAAAAATCTTCTGAAATCTATCTATTGTGCCTGGAAATCAAAATTATATTCACTCTATTGATAAAAAAAACCCATTATATAATTATGAAGCAGGTGTACTTGTAAAGGCAGTGATTTGGGGGGGCAGAAAATATTTGAAAGCCTAAATAACAAGGAAATTTATAGGCCCATGACGAAAGCTATGATTTCAATTGACAGTCAAGCAAGACTGAATCTGCTTTTTAGCATATATTTAATTCTTCCACATGAAAATTGACTTCCGTGGCTGAAGTTTGAATTTTTTTTCTCTACACTAAATTGGCACAGTATGAATAATGCCATTATGAACCTGTGTGCTAAAACACATGTGTATGCAAACTTAGATCACAAATTCCATGCACTTTCCTTCCTGGTAAGTCATGTTGCTTTACAGATGAGTGGGTCCATATGAAAGGCTGCAGAAATCTTCTTCTTTCTAAGTGAGTGGTTGTGAAACAGGGCTCAAAATTTTGTCTCCTTAGGAGGAGCAACTCTGGAAGCCAGAACAACCCTGGGCTCAACAAGAAACTTTCAGAGCACAAAGTGCAAGTAAAACATTTGTATTCAATGTCCTTTAAGGCAAACTTTGCACACTTCTTAGGTTTAACCATCAAAGCTGACTGAAATAATTGTGATATACAGGAAATTTGCCCAATACAAGGGAAGAGTGAAATGGAGGTACTTTTGAATCCAACTCCAGTCAGCAAAGAGTCTAAGCAAATGAATAAAGGTGTGTGGAATTTCTGAGAATAGAAGGATCCTTTTCCCACAGCTCTATTCCTAATTCAAGAAGGGTGTTAATAAACTGAAGAGGGCTCAGAGAATGGCTGTGACTAAAGGACTGTATAATTTGCCTCTATTGTAAAAGAAGGAAGGATCTCTGGCTGTGTATCTTGCCAAAGAGAAGGTTAAAGGGTATGCTTCCTATGCAGGAGAAGAAAATTTATAAAAGAGAGATCTTCAATCTACTTTACACAGACAAAATGAGGTAGAGAATGAAGTCTGGCAAAACATGGGAATGCTAATGCAGTTTTTAGTAAACATAGTTAACCACATGAAATACTTTGGGAGAATTTTGGTCAGCTCCATTCCAGTAGCAATAGAATCAGGGTATTTTTCTCAAGTATGTAATTTATACTTGTGGGAACTGTGGAAGTGTTTTGGGAAAATATGTGACCTGATGTGCTAAATTTCAAACTGGAATCAATGTTGTCTCTACCAGATTCTTTATCTATGGCTGTACACTGTGTAGCCCCATGCTTGTTTTGTCATTGCCTTTGGTGAGTCAAGATCTTCATTCTAGATTATCTGTGTTAATTTTTTGTATATTGTAGATCCCTAGGCTCAGGATTCTGAAATTAGTACATAGATTTCTTCCTGATTGATGAGCTGCAGACAAAAGAAAGAACATACAGGTAGATGAATTTGAACTAAGGGTGGCTTTGTTATTATAGAGCCACCAGATCATGAACTAGACAAGCAGAGCCCTTTTATTAGATGATATTTTAAAGTGCAAGCTCACAGGAAGTCATAGGTGCTAAGATTAACATGAACTTCTACCAGAAGTAACAGAATAGAGATACCCCATGAACCCGTCTTGTCTAGAGTGAATTATTATTGATCACTTCAGTTCAAATCTTTGGCAAACTAGCAAAATAATTTTAGAAGTTTGCTGGAAAATAATATTTTCTATTCAGGAACCATTTGGCAATAATAAGTTAATCTAGGGAGCCCCTTCTAGCTGTAATTCCTCACATTGTGAGCCATTTCCAGGCTGCAATTCCTAACACTGTTATCAGTATTTTTGCTGAAGTTTAATGCTACAGTACAGCCTGTACCTTTAGCAAAATTGAAGCTGAAACAAGAATAAAATATGTAGAAGTAAATCCTGTAGCTCTTCTCTCTTTCTTTCCAGGTCAAAGATATCCTCATGACCTCCATGCTTAACTGAGGATTATGCAATTAGAAATTTTGTCTTTGTGTCTTTTTTTTATTTTTTGTCTTTTTTTAAAAAAAATATCTATATGCAACTCAGGAGTGTATCATACATTCACAAGTTCATTTTTAAAATTAAATTTCACTAAAAGGTGAAGGTGTGCCTTTTGAATCCTCATTCATCTATTTCCCATCTTACTCATGTTAAGTTAATGTAGCTGTATAAACTTTCAATTGCAATATAGAAATTGTGCTTTCTAAACTTTATTTAAAGTATAAGCAGCTACTGTGTGTGTGACTGTGTGTGTGCCTGCAGGTGCACGTACGTGTGTGTTTGTGTTTATGCACACAAACACACAGAAAGATGCAGTGAATTTGGCATTTAAGCAATTCATATGGTGTGATGGATGAACCTCATATTTGTATTTGTGAGAATGTGGTATGGTCTACAGTCTGTAGAGTTGAAGTGGGTCTTGTTTTCTTCCCACTCTGCCAGGCTCATTTAAGGGCCCCTGAGAAAATTTTCCCTGTTGAAAGCTGATAGTCATGTCATAATCTGCCACTAATAAGAAATATTTAAAATATCTTGAAGGAAGGAGGAGAAATAGTCGGTAAGTCCTTTTCATATTCCAGATGTTGAGTCTTACACATCCTGTCAGTCTTTCCCACTAGGCCTTTGCTACTGGATAATAGCCAGATGACAATGTGTAAACACTGTCAGTGATTGGGGTTCCTTGTGTCTTGTGTCACTGGCTGTTACAATGTATTCATATGTAGAGCTTAATTTGGGATCTTTACACATTTATGTGTAATGTAATGTAGTGTAATGTACCTAATACCTAAAACTGGGAAGGATTAGAATGGCTGGTAAAAATAATTACAGTATTAATTACTTGTGAAAGTAAACATGGTTTGGGTTTTTCTTTTATTAGATGTTATGTATGCTGGGATGAAAGATGGATGCTCCTTGAAAGAGTTTATCCTTGTCGTAAATTGTAAACAAGGTAATTGTAGAGGGACTTGATCTTTTCTGTACTAGAACACAAAGAAACCTCCAGCCCAGAAGATGTAGTTGCCAGAAGATCTTCTAGCTGGGGAATTTGCAGCTTAGAAATCAGCTCATTGCTAATACTGAGACAGCAAGAATGACCACAATAAAAGAAACTGGTAATGTCACTGACACCCTAAACTGTTATAATTATCCTTTTATAGGTCTGCTAGTTGTATTCTTTTTTTTCCCAAACTTAATTGTAACTGATCAAAATTATAGCAACATGTAGTGTTTTATGTCCTTGTTCAGTTATGCTCAGTGTTCAAGAGCCTCAGAGGAAGATACAATTTCAAGTTACTGCCAGGTCATGCCTGAGCTTGTTGCTAAATATGTCATTTGTTATCTTTGGTATGTTTAGCTCTTAACATCATTTGGAGATCCTTTTTCCATAATATGACCTTTAGGTTAACTCACCATGTAACCTATATTATTTTCTGTACAAATGCTTATAATATTAAATCTTGTTTGCAGGTTGATATGGAAATAAAAAGTTTCAAGAAATTCTAGTGAATCCCAAAGCTCTGCAGCAAAAGTGAACAGAGTTGAAATCAAGCAATTTCTAATTTTTAGCTAACATTTACAGAAATGTTTTTCACTGTTTGAGCAGCTCAACAGGAGCCAATATTCTCATGTTGTCTGTAGCATGCCCAGCTGCACTAATCAGATGTGTCCTTGCTCTGCAATTCCCCTTTTTGCTAAGCCTAGCTGGGTTCTTCATCAATACAGCTGATTGCTATGGTTACAGACTGCCTGCTGTATGTTAGGCCTGAATAGGCTGTAAAAGAAAATATTTTACGCCAGATAGGTAAATGTTAGCCTTTTCTTATTAAAATATTATATAAATTTATTTAAACTTTAGCTGAAAATATTTTTTGCAACAGCTACTGCACTTAGCATTTAACAATTAATGACTTTTAAACAAACAACCTTTTGACAATGTGAAATATCTCTGTTTCTCTTTGCTCCCTATCATGATCTGGGAAGAACTGTGTACAGCCAGGTAAATATAGAAGAATATGATATTTTGATCATTTTCCTTCAGGTTTATGTTATTGTTTCTTCATGTTTTCAAGGTGGGAATGTAGCTGATCAGGATGGGGAGCTGATTGATATCCATGTGTGGAGCATGGACATTGTGTGGCAAGAGCTGACAACAAGAATGAAAGAAGACATCCAGACTTTACATTCTTTGCAAAATCAAGACCATAGTGGCCCACGGTGTATCCTTGCCAAATATATTTATCCTACTTGTTGTTTCTATGTCCTTGCATTCCTACATCTAAAATTTTCACCAAGGGAATTTAGTTCATGTCCAGAGGTGAGGAAGAGAAGGTTAAAACAAAGAGTAGAAGGCTAGTTACAATAAAAAGTTTTAGTCCTGTCAACTTCCCCAAGTCAATCTTTACCAAGGAAGCACAGGACACTGGATC
>VYXF01001342.1:9745-52317 GCA_013397295.1 Polioptila caerulea
TTCACTAGCTTTTATGTGGGTCTTGATGGTGGTTTTGTAACCTGCATAATGGTTGTTTGAATCTTGGCTATTATTTTATTTTGTCTCCTTCTTCCTAAGCAATGTTGAATATTCAACATCTTGAGTTCAAATACATAGGTTGAAACAAAAGACAACATTTGGCCATAATACACTACCTAATAACTCTGAAGTAATGCAATTCATATATATGAAGCAAATGTAATTAAGAAGAAGGAAAACAACCTTTCAGGAAGAAAGTAGAAGAGATTATCAGGTAACAGACTTGAGAAAATTACTCTCCCTTCTTTCTTTCCTTTTTTCTTTTTCAAAATTTTTTCTTTCTTTTTTTTTTTTAAAGTGGATCCCTAAAACGTTGTGAAAGCAAAAGAATTCTCTACCTTTTGTCCACAGTTAAATCTTGACCTAAAATATTCTCAGCCACTGTACTCATAAATCACAATTTTTATATCAAGAAGTTGACAATTGATATATCAAGATGTTGTAAAATTCATTCAAAGTATCACCATAAATTCTAAATAATTTGACAACTTATCAATATCCTAGTAGATTTTCAATATTTGAGGATGAAAATGTATCTTTTAATTACCATTATCAGAAAATTGTACATCTTTATATGCTTTATCTGCATTAACAAATCATGTGGTGCAATAGAAGCATATCTTTAAAGATAAAGAGTTCTTGCTCAGTGCCTTATACACATTTAAGGGCTTTCATTGAATTCTAGTTCTAGTATGGTACCTGTTTCAGGTCTGAATACAGCACAGAAACTGGGAATAACATTAGGTAACATTACTGCTGAATAGTGAGTCTCAGATCACCAAGAGTTAACACACAAATTATATTCATTTAAAGTGCTCTACAAATACATGCAGCTAAAGGTGGAGTGGAGTAGAAAAATGTTTTCTGTACACGAAGTTAAAAACAATTAAAATATATAAGATATAAAAAAAAAAAATTAAAATACTTTGAATGCTTTGCATTTTGCTCGCATTTTCTTGTCTAGATACAGAAAGGGGCAATTTTTTGCCATTCTTTTTCAAGTAGTAGCAATAGAACAGCCAAATAACCACAGCAAGACTCTTTCCCTTCATTAGTCACATAAAGTACATATAAAATTAGTCAATGACTTTGTCAGTGTGGTTCAACACCCTGTTACCTGGCCATTTCCTCTTATATAAACTATAAACTCTACTCTGCATGAGCGTTCCCATTTCTAAAGAAATGTGTTCCTCCTCTTTTACGTCATCAGAATAGCTACACAGAAGTACAAGATGTTCTGAGGCCATATCCACTATAGATGCCCTTCTCCAGTTATTTTCTTGCTTTTGTACAATGCTCCACCTTTTCTTCACAAAAGAAGAATGACACAAAACTCTTTTACAAGGACATCTCAAATGCATACAAGTTGTGGAATGTACACTTTGTCTTCAATCTCTAAATATTTTCCATGCTTGACAATATGCAAATACTCTCAACTTAAAATGAAGTTATTTTTAAATAGGAACATTTTTAAGGTCTCATAAGAGTACATTGGCTTTATTTCCATGCACATCACTTTTATTTGTTCTTCTATAAACATGACCATAGCACAGAATCAGGAAGCATTCACACTGGCTTTAACTCATTAAGCACATAACCTTCAGAAAATACTTCTTCAGAAGTCTAGAATAAAGTAAGCAGTCACCTTTTCAATGTCTTGGGCTCTTTGGTCTTCTTGGAGATTCTGAGCTCTCAGCTGCTCTGCAACATGCACACGAGCTCTCTTATCTGTTAGTGTAGTGGATTTTGTTTCAGAAGTCTCTGAAATCTGCTGTCATTCTGATGTGGCACTAAATTTTCGAACGCTAAAATTAAACATCAAGCAATGAAGAGTCAGAAATAGTAGTAAAGATATTAAAATATGATAATTTTAAGAACATTGTTTCAAACTGTTTTTCTGTGTTAACATACACAGAAAAACCCATAAACATTCAAACTGAAAATCAGGACTAGCTCCTGATTTTCCTGATAGAAAAGAACTAAAGAGATTTGAACTTGAATGATGCTAAACTTTGTTTAGTGGAGAGAAACTAATTGGTCTGTACACAGGTTCCTCTGGAGGGTAACTGCAGAGAGAGCTGTGTGCTCTTGTTGCTGGTAGCCAGTGAGAGGATAATGTGGGAATAGAACCACAGATTTGTTGAAGGTCTTATGTTGGAAGAAACCTTAAAGATCACCTAGTTTCAAGCCTCTTGCCCTGGGCATGGACACCTTCAACTAGACCAGGTTGTTTAAAGTCCCATTCAGTCTGGCCTTTGGCACTCACAGTGATGGTGCATCCACAGCTTCCCTGGGCAACACTGGGTACCAGTCTCACAGTAAAGGATATATTCCCAATATCTAACCTAAACCTACTCTCCATCAGTGTTAGGCCATTGTCCCTTGTTCTGTCTTGTCCAACTCCATGTTGTCTTGGGTAACCCAAAATATTATTATACTCCATATCTATCTGTACCTCAAGAAAACCTTACTGTCTCCTTATGATCCAGTGCCACAGCCAGAACCGGAATCCTGAGGCGAGGGTTGTGGGGAGGGAAGAGGGGTGTTGCTTATATCCCTTTTTAATATGGAGCCTGGAAGCAGAGAGTGCTCTCTTTCATGGAAGCATTTGCAGAAGGTGAAGGCTCTGCTTTGGAGAGGATTACTTCAGGTGGTTGGGTTTTTTTCCTGGGCTTGCAGCAGCAGCCACTCAGAAAAAGTGTATTTCACAAGCAAAAACTGTTTTGGAGTGAACTTCACAAACTCCATCAGCAGTGTGGAGCTTGACCCAGTCTCTGGGGCCAGGTCAGTGCCCACAGGCACACCAGGACACACAAGCTGTGGGGCAGACAGAAGCACCAACACTGGCAGAGTCCTGCACGTGGCAGGAGGAGGCAGCGGGTGGCAGAGCTGACCTCACACGAACCAGCAAGTCTTCATCTGCCATTAGAAGTGCTCCATATCTGCTATCTTTTCATCAGGCTTTGCCGCCACCATTTCCCGTTGTGTCCTGGACCATGTTGTTGCCCGCCATCTTGGGGGGAGGGTTTGTCGCCATCTTTTGCCTTTGTCTCCCTTCACACAGTCACCTGTGGTGGGCACCACCCCAAAAAAGGCACTTCCAGCATTTTGACTTTCTCTTGGTCCTCAAGGAGTATGTTTTGGAAGTTTTGTGTCTAGTGGCTATTTACTGAGTTTTGCCTGTTGCAGTTTCATTTGTTAGCAAACTGTTATTTTTTCACCTACACCTGCTCATATTTGTTTTTTCCTTATTTGTGGAAAGGGATTGGTTAAACCTATAAAGGGGGGAAACTCATTTTAAAGTGTTCCCCTCTAGACCGTCCTAAACCAAAACACATGCTCCAGTAAATAGCTGCTCCCCATCTTTCTTGTAGGCTCCCCTCAGGTACTGGAAGGCCACCATTAGGGAGCCCTGAAGCCTCCAAGCTGAACAACCCCAATTCTCTCAGTCTTTCCACCCAGTAGAGGGGCTTCAGCCTTGTGATCATCTTTGTGTCTCTCCTCTGGGCTCACTCCAGCAGGTCCCTGNCAGGCTTGTCCAGGTGCCTCTGGATGGCATCCTGTCCTTCAGGTGTGTCAAACGACCTCAGCTTGATGTCATCTGCAAACTTGGGGAGGGTTCACTTGATCCCTTTTTCCATGTCATTAATGAAGTTATTAAATTACACTTGTCCCAGTACGGACCCCTGAGGGACACCACTTGCCACTGATGTCCTTCAGTTGACCACTGGATGTGACTGTCAAACCCATTCCTTACCTACCAAACAGTCCACTCATCAAACCTATGTCTCCCCAATTTCAAGAGAAGGATGTGTGGGGGATCATGTCAAAGGCTCTACAGCAGACCAGATAAATGAAAACTGTAACCCATCCCTCATCCACTGATGTGGGCACTCCATCATGGAAAGTCAATAGTTTGGTCAGGCAGGACTTACCCTTGATGAAGCTGTGCTGGTTGTCCCAAATGACTTCTCTGTCCTCCAGGTGCCTCAGCACAATTGCTTGGAGAATCTGTTCCATAATCTTCCTAGGCACAGAGGTGAGGCTGACAGGTTAGTAGTTTCCAGGGTAGCTCTTTCTTCTCTTTTTAAAAATGGATATGTTTCCTTTTTTCCAGTTGCCTGGAACATCAACTGACTGCCATAACCTTTCAAATATCATGGAGAGCAGCTTGGGAACTTCATCAGTCAATACCTTCATGACATCATGAAGCATGTCATCAGGTCTGATGCACTATGAAGGCTTCACCCATGTCCAGTGTGATACTCAGCCTTCTTTTCATCTTTTCATCTCTTGTCAATCTTCCCCCATGACCAGCATAAAAACAATTATGAGAAGCTTGTTCATCTTGATGAACTTAAGTCTTGGAACTAAACTCTGAATCAGACTCTTGGTCACACCTTCTTCAAATAAAATAGTAACGAAAGACTGAGGAAGGGTGAAAAATTATACATTGTAGTAGGAAGGAAATACAAACTGTAATATCAACAGACATTTTATGGTTTATATGTTAGAGTCTTCAAAGAGCACAGAAGATAGAAAGAGAAGTTCAAATGAGAATTAAAGAAATCACTGCTAGGAAATACAGCATAAGAATTTAACTCTCCTTTAGTCTACTTACAGCATATTTTATTGTGGGATCTGGGATCTTAGCATAAATATTAAGGTATCTAAGAAAATAAAAACTGTGAGTGTTATCTACTTCATTCCCAACTTGAAGGCAATCTTAGTTTTGCTGACAATTTTTATTAATAATTTTTGGCAACATCCTGTCCAATTTTATTTCTCTAATAAAATTCATAACCTGGCATAAGGAATGCACAAAGCCGCTGGTGAAACAGCAGCCCTGTTGTTATTATCTGGAGACTGGAAAAAGATGAGACAACATAAAATTGTGTTCGAAAGGAGCAGTTCAAGGAACAGGGAGGGGATAACCAGTCTGTAGGTTCATGTTTACTAATATTTGCTAATTGTAACCTAATAAAATAAATTCTAGTAGCAAGCACACATGTTTATCATATGTAAAAAAAAAAAATCAATGCTTTTTCTTCTAATCATAGCATTTTAGATTTCTGTGAGCATAAAAAAATTGTATTACTAAGCAAACTGTTTCTATAAAATGGCATACATCATATCTTCCATAATTTAAAATACTAGTTAAGATGTGTTCATCCATTTAATATGCCTAACACCCTTTCACTAATGTGTGGGTTATACAGTAAGTGCCTGCAGTTTTAACTTCCCTTATCAATCAGGCCAAGGTCAGGAACCTATATACTCATGAAATTAAACAGATAAGGGAGAAAGGGGGAAGAGAAATATTTACAATTTTAATTCCAAGGATTGATGAGAGCAATGCTCTTTTTTCTGAGAAATTCTTGTAATTATTTTGCTTTCGACAGAAGACCAATTTCCTTACTGAAAAGAGGGTACAATTTTTGTGAGAGACAGACAAATTGAATATGCTGGCAGACTGTCTGAATTTTGCTTTCTGAAGTGCTTTTGAAGAGAAATGATGGCTATTTCATTATGGCAATGACATAGAGGTTTTTTTGAGTATGTGTAATTACATAAATTCAAGGGCTTGTAATTATACATCTATTTATACTGTAAATTCTTCTAATTTGATATTTTTTCTATTTCTCTCATGATCTAATGTCTTGTTTTGATGTTTTCTCTTGTTATTAAACAGACCAAAAATACAATCAAAACTCCTTCTCTGAATGCCCTTACCTTTGAACTGAATAAAAAAAGCAAACCAAAGTAATTTCCAGGAGGCGTTAGCCAAAGAGTCCAACATAAAAGGAAACTTCCTGCTTGAAGGTGATGGAAAAGGAGAGTTTCATTCACCCAGACCCAAACTAAAATCTAAGTTGTCTTTCCAAGATATTCTGAGCGTGAAACAACAAAACAGTAACTGTGTGGTTCATCATTACTTCAAATCTGAAGTATTGTCATGCATGCAAAAGAAGACTGAGAATGAAATCTACTGTAGCATTTAACAGAAATAATCTCACAGTCTCAATGAAAATGGCTTCTACAATACCTAGAAAATTAGAGAAGGTTTGAAGTAGAAAATTAATAAATATTTATAAAACAAAACAAAAAAATTCCACCATTTTCTCTAATGTTTTGTACAGACCTTTTATTATTTAATGTGGGAAATTCTATTATTTCATAATCTTTTCAGTCTCTTGAAAGTGTAGAACAGTGACTCAAGATACAAAGAAAAAAATGTAGAATCATGTATGATCTATTGCACAAGTACATTTCTTAGTGCATCTACAAAAATAATTTTTCCTTACTACTATGTATGGTGAAAATTGCAGCCTCCTCCCACAAAACATATAGCAATCCATAAACATTTCATATTCATACCTATGTGGCTTTCCACTCAAGACTCTGGAATTCAGATTTAATTGCTTCTCTTCAACGTTTGCATTTCCCTTTTTTTAATCTCACAGTGATCAAGTATGGAGTATATATATTTTTTAGACATACTCAATTTTAAGACAGTAATATCATAAAGTTTATGTTGTACTTGCCGAAATGCAGGGCATGTAAAGAAATTAAGAGCAAAAGAAATTACTTACTTGTATTGTTTTCCAGATATATGATGATTCAGTTTTTTGGTTGATTAAGAATAGGGTTGCACTTAGACAAGGCATGGTAACTCAAAAAATACTACCAAAGGTATGAAAGCATACACAAAGCATGATATAACAAATACAATGGGGGAAGCAAAATGGCTGGGTTTAAATTACTTTAATAACATTGTAAACATATAGAAACATGGTAAAAGAAAATAATAAATTAAAGCTTACTGGTCAAGACAAAAATTAGGAAAAACTCTTTGCTGAAACAGAGGAGTAGTGTTAAACACTAAAATGCCTGAATCAAATTAGATACACGAGTTCACTGGATTATTAAGGAAAATAGGATCAGTATGGACTGGGATTTCTCACCTAAGCAGGAAAGCACAGGATTTTTAAGACTATAATACTGACACGGGGCCTAAGATGGCGAAAGTGCCTGTGACATACTGTGGGAGAACAGGAAACCTAAGGGCAAGGAGCAAACAATAATATAAACCAGGTAAATTACACAAGGGTGCTTTGCTGAGGTAGAAGTTTACAAAATTAAAATGGATAATTTCAGTGATCCCAGTCAGGAAACCCACAAGAGGAGAAAAAGTTCCTGAGTTACTCCTCAGCATGGACATAATCCAAGTTCATACTATTAAGGAAATAATCTGCAACTCCATCCATCATATTCTTTACTTCATGTCCAACACAAAAAAATATATATATCCACAAATCTAGGGTTTAATTTCAAGAAAAAATTAATCAAATGAGTGACCTCATTAAAACAGAAGGATCTTTTCCTACACAGGATATATTGGAAAGTCTGTTTTAAATGTGTGTAACAGTAGAAGATCTGGAACAGAATTTTAAAAAAATGAACTATTGCAAATTGCCAAAATTAAATGAAAAGGACTCACTAGTTTTGAAGGGACACACCTCCAAATTCACTAAATTATTAGTGTTGACGTGCAACCCATTGCAGCATCTTCCAAAGCAGGTGTACATGCTTAGATTCCCCTCCTTTAGCCATAAATGTAAGGTAAGTACTAGCTCTTTTTCCCACCCATTTGCAGTTTGACAACATTGCAAATTAGTTCAGTTCACCGTGGGAAAAGCTGCAGAACAGAACAGCCACAGACAGCTGTCCAGAGCAACATGAGATAAGTGAATATTAAATGCCAACTAAACAGACAATTCATTATTTCTGCAGTATCTTAGAAAAGTAACAAATCCTACAAAATAGAAGAAACACTGAATCAGCAGCATCCTGAGATTTAGTTCTCCCATTCTCTCACAGCTTCTCTCTTTTGCTGTGGGTTCAGACAACTTAATGGACTCCATGAACTTAGAGGTTGTTTCCAATGAAACTGAGTCTATCAATCTATGGCTCTAACACTCTGTTTCCTGCTTAACTATTAGAATCAATTCAATAGTATTGCATTTTGTTTTGGCATCAATAACATTTGAATTGTATCAACCATCCCTAGATTTCTGGGAGGGGCTGTTTAACAAGTAACTTACACATGTGAAGTAATCTACACAACGGAATGCAAGGAACTTAAGAGAGATAAGGTAAAGAACACAAGAAAATGCAAGTATTTTTTACTTATGGAAAAGAATGGAGAAGAATCTGATAAATATACTTGGAAAAAGAATACAGAATTATTCTTTAAAGAAGCTACCAAGAAGCAACAATAAATAATAAATAAATAATAAATTACTAAAAATATACTTGCAAAAATTATTTTTCTACTAAATAGAGGTTTTTCATACCAGAAAAAGCTGACTATTTTATATTTAAACATCTTCCAAAAATAGACATACTTTTTGTAAGGTTTTTTCTTCTTTTTTTTAAAACCCAACAGGGCAATTGGCTACATCATTTCAAAGTGACTTTTGATGATTTTAAATAGACGAAAATTCAGACTTATAAATTTAGACTTTCTTCTAATAATACTCCCAGTTAGAAAAAAAGGAATGAAAGTCAATACACAGAAGTAGCAGAACTTATATATAAATTTTATAATCGTTGATCCTGGTATGTTCTTTTTTCCATTAATAGTAGAGGTTTTAATCATATTCTCTCAAGACTCATAGAGTTGTTCAAAAAAACAAGACCACAAACCTGAAGTCTTACCAACTCTACTGCTTCAGAAAAAGTAAAATTCAATTGTTTTTAAATAATACTTGGTACAAGTTGGTTATATTAGACCCTATGCAAACTTAAAATTATCAGTAAAGACTGCAATTATAAAGGGCATGCAAATCAGTGTGATCAGTAGATGGTTTATGCTTAGGAAAATCCCAAAATCCAAAGGAATAGATTTCATGGTGGCACAGGAATCACTGGAGAGTCCAAAGAACAGGAATCAGTCTTAAATTTTATCTTGATGGGCTGGATGGTTGAATTCAATGAGTTGTAATCAACAGCTCAGTGTGCAGCTGCAGACCAGTGAGGAGTGGTGTCCCTCGGGGGTCAGTGTTGGGACCAGCACTGTTCAACATCTTTGTTGGTGACAGGGACAGGGACAGGGGGATCGAGGGCACCCTGAGCAAGTTCACTGATGACACTGAGCTGTGTGGTGTGGTCACCACTCTGGAGGGAAGGGAGCCATCCAGAGGGACTGGACATATACAAGACAGTCTTGAGAGATGGGTCTGTGCGAACCTTGTGAAGTTTAACAAGGCCAAGTTCAAGGTCCTGCAGCTGCGTCAAGGTGATGCCAAGCACAAATACAGGCTGAGAGGAGAATGGATTGAGAGCAGACCTATGGAGAAAGATTTGGGGCTGTAAGTGGATGAGGAGTTCAAGGTAACCCAGTGACATGTGCTTGCAAGCCCAGAAACTCAGCTGTGTCATGGGCTGCATCCAAAGAATCATGTGGCCAGATCAAGGAAAGTGGTTCTCCTCCTCTCTTCTGGTCTTGGGAGACTCCACCTGGAATGGTGCATCAAGTTCTGGGCCTCCAACCTAAGGACACACACCTGTTGAAGCCAAGCTGAGAGAGCTGGGGATATTCAGCCTGGAGAAGAGAAGGCTCTGGGGAGACCTTAGAGCAGGCTTCCAGTGCACAAAAGGTGAGAAGACGGAGAGGGACTTTTTACGTGGGCATATAGTGACAGGACAAGGGGGAGTGTCATTACACTGAAAGAGTGTAAGTTTATATTACACATTAGGGAGAAATTCTTCACTGGGAGGGTCATCAGGCGTTGGAACAGGTTGCCCAGAGAAGCTGTGGATACCCTGTCCCTGAAGCTGTTGAAGGCCAGGTTGGAAGAAGCTTTGAAAAATCTGGTCTAGTGAAAAGTATCCCTGCCCATGACGGGGGGGATTGGAACTAGGTGATATTCAAGGTCCCTTCCAAAACAAAGTATTCTATGATTCTGTGATAATAAGGTGGACCAGATGATCATTGTCTCTTCCAAAAGAGCTACTCAATCAAAGAATTGCAGAAAATAAACTGAAACACAGTTGTGTTCACATTTTTGATCATGGATTAGCAAATATTTGCAGGCCATTAGCATCCTACCTAATTCCTTTCATCAAGGTATTGTATAGGAGATATCTACTGAAGACATGCCAAGGAAAAGAAATTTAGAGGGGATTTTTACCTAAAATGAATTAATCAAAGACATTAACACTGCTGCATGGGAAAGCTGAGTTGAACACTATCATGGACAAAAATAACTCCCTGTAGCATTATAAAATAGATTAGAATATTTATTTTAAAAAGTCCTGCCAGACTTGTTTCTGAAATTGTCAAAATGCCAGTGAATATGGCATGATGGGAAATTTAAACAGAACCTTGTTAAGAAAATGTGATGCAGCAGAGTCATGTTCATATGCCAGATTATATTAAAGGTTTATGTGCGGCTCACATAGTCAGTAAAACAGGAACTTACGTATCTAATACCTGTCATTCCTGCAGAGACCTAATACCTGTTATAACCAGTCTATGTTTCCACCTTAGCCAAAATTGAAGTCTGATATTTGAAAGGAGTTTTAGAGGGAAAAGCATGTTTGACTTGCAGAAGTAGGGTAAGTGTCACTTGTGTCTAGTACAGTGCAAAATATGCATGTAATTAGTTTTTTATTGCTGGGTTCTGCTGAAGCTTGCATATTATATTTTTAGAAGATTCAAAAGTTACGTAATTTGAACATTCTTGGATGAACTTCCAGGGTGACAATTACTTTGTGCGTTATGAATGTGCCCTGCTAGACAGTGTGGGACCTATAAAATACCCCTAATATTATAGGCCAAGGAATTCAGTAGACTTGGAACCCACAATCCTGAAAACTTAAGAACATATCAGACACCTGACTATAGGATGACCACATGAAAAGCATCTGCTTGCTTAACTGTGATTCTGGTTGTCCAAACACCACATCGTTCTGTTAAATAGGGTGTTTGTAACCCCAACTCTTAGAAGTTCTATTATCTCAAACAAAGAGGAATCTCCTGTGAGAAACAAATAACACTGAGATAACAGCAAGAATCTCTAGTCCAATCTCACAAGCACCAGTGTATAAGACATGTGTGGACTGTGCTTTGTATCTGAGTGCTGCTCTACAACCAAGAAAACACTCACAGATTTCATTTCCACTTTGAAAATCACATTAGCAAATACAATTTTCTTAGTAACTACATACTCAGTGGACACTGAAAGAAAGAAAACCCAACTACTTGTACCTATAATGAAGATGAAATCAAATGCATGTACTAAGGAAGAAACTTACTGACAAAAAATCCTCCTCTTTGCTCTAAAAATTAAAATGGAGGATAGTTATATCAGTGTTCATATGGACAACAGAAATCAAAGACAAAATACTCTACCAAAATAACTAACAAAAAAACAAACCAAAATGAACCAAACAAAAGACAACAACAAACAGGAAGAATACAAAAATAACAGAAGGAATTCACATGGGAATTTTATTACAATGTTAAAAATGCAAGGCAAGGTGTAGAAAAAAATACTGTACAAAACAGAAAAGATATCCTGGACTCTGTAACTTAGAAAGGAGCTAACAATATGGGCTTATAAAACAACAAATGGTGTAGTGAAAATATACTGGGCTGCTATGAGTCAGAAACTGTAATGTCCAAAGTGCAAAAAGAAATGCCAAAAGTCAGCATTGCAGTGCTTGTCTTGTTTACCATCAGAGGCTGAACATGGAGCTTTTCAGATACCTCATATCAGAACTCTTATGACTGTGACCTAACCTGTGTATCAGGACATGCAATTAACATCAGAAACCCAAAAGCCTCTTGCTTCCCCTCATAATATAACCAAGGTTCTCACTATGTTCTCAACAGACATGATCATATCCTCTCCCTAAAATTTTATCCTGAATTTTACCCAATTTCTTTTTTGTACTTGCTCAGGCAATATTCATCAAATACTGACTATTCAGAAGACACTGTCAACTACTTGTGTCACTGTCAATTTGTAAGCCTCTGTGTATTTTTTCCCTTCTATTAATCATACTGTTCTCCTTTACTCAAGAGAACTAAAAAGTAACTTTCACCATTTCTTCATTTCTCCATTGCCCTCAACTGAGCAGAGTCTTTGCATGTAAATCAAGCTTCAAAAGCAGCAAGAACCTAACACGAAATTTTCTCTATTGAGATGATTATTCTGTAAATGCAATATTCTTGCCTTTTTCTCTATAGAATGGGTTATGAACTCCAACCACAGCCTGAATATAGGAAAATTAACAGCTTTGATCCAGCGCAGATATTTATGTGTTTTTGTGCCTTAGAGGACTTAAAATACCTTTCCTTAAGGAAGCAGAACAGTTTTATGTTAGCAACCGTGTGCCTCAATATAAATCCTAAGCAACAAGCACTGAAATAATCACCTTCTTGGATATGGGCCTGTTAATACCCTTAAAAAACAGAAACGGTAATCCAAATGATCCTCTGTTTTTCTCAGCCTGAAGCAAGCTGAATATTATTACTTCTGAAGAATGTAATATCTCTCAGAGGAAGCATTATCAGTATTTACTAAGTTTTACCTAAATTGCAGACTCGAAATTGGGACAGCAAAGAATGTCGGAAAATCAGTTGAATTTTTCTCAATTTTTCTATTAATAATTTTCTGGACTTGATTTTATCGCTTTAAACAATTAACTGAAACACCAGTGCTTCAAATAAAATTAATAGTGGAAAACTTGCATGGTTTATATTGTTTCAATCAATAATCTGTGAAAGTCCACAACATTTAGCAAGACATCAAAAAGCCCAACAGGCACTGAGGCTTCCCAAAAATCTCCTTTCTAAATTGTCTGAAAATGAAATTATAAGGTAGCATGTCATGCACTGCTGGCAAACATTACCAGCTTTCACAGGTAATTAAGTCAAACTACTTCGATGCTGAAATGAAACACCTTCCCTATTTATAGATAGAGGACAGCTGTGAGAGCCACACTTCACACTCCTTCAGGGCAGAGCTACAACTTTCACTGTTCTGTGTATCTGCAGCAGTCTCCTTGCTCCCTGAGCTAGGATGTAGACATGCATTTAGCTACTCCTCCCCAGCTGAAGTCATTTGCTGTCTCCTAAAAGATGAAGTGACCCATAAGGGAGCACCCTTAAGCACTGTCTAGCTTGCCTGCTGCTGGTTGGATCACAGTAAGCCTCAAGGCAACATGATTAACTACTGCTGCTGTCAAACAGTTTGACTTCAAGGAGGATATGAACTCAAAGGTAGTGGTAACAGTCTTACAATTGAAGTTTAGGGTTGATTCTACATCTATGTTTAAACTGGGTTGTAAACAGAAAATCAGTATGTAAACCACACATACTTACAAAAAAAACCACACCCACAGTGAGCTGATTTTAAAGAATATCCACAGATGTTAAAGCCTATGGCTATTTTTCTATTTGTTTGATAATTTTTGTATTAAAAACACAAGTAAAATAAATACTAATAGAGCAAATGATAAAAAATTCAGTCAAGTATGCAAAAGAATACAAATATGTTGAAACACATATTTTGCATCATTTTCCATGGAAAAAAATAGGGAAAGCAATTTGCAAAAGAATGGGATTCTCTTGGTTAGTTGCTAGTGTCTCTGATTTCCGTTAGGATTATCTATCTCTTGTTACTTATTATTGCAGTAACACAAAGATAGCTACTACAAATACATTCAGTTGTTCATAGGGCCGTGGCTGACAGCCTTTGACTTAAAACTGATGGGCAACATCATGTTGCTAGATGTCCTTTTTTAGGAAACCATACATCAGTTAATTAATATATCCACCACAGCATCTGTATTTCATAACCTGAATAAGTGTGTTCCAAGGCTGAGTGTTTCACTCACCCAAATCCGTTCAGAAAGTGATTTATGGCTACTGAGTTACCTTCATGAGAAATTTAACTCTTAAAGATGTAGATCAGAAGTCTAAAGGTTAACTACAAAAAAAAGCATAGAAAAAGAAAGCATCCAATATACAAATTTAAGTATTTTTCTTATGTACAGTATTCCAAATTCAAAATCTTACAATCTGCAGTGCAGAAATAATCAATACAGACTATTTTGATAAACACAATCTCGTAACACCAACGGAATTAATGTTCCATAATCTATGGGGATATAATTCACAAGAATTCAATTCTAGAAGATCACTGGACTAAATTAGAGCTTGAAAATTATGGTTTTATTATTTCAATTAAAACTACAGTTCTCTGTTCAGTCTTTTCGCAACAGCAACCTAAACACCTGGGGTCTTCTGTAAACTCTTTTTTTTTTCTGGGGTTTTGTTGTCAATATTTGAAAAATGTGAACATTTTGATTTTGTATACTGTTCTTATAATTTACAGCACTATCAATAGCTTTAGAAGATGAAGGAGGAAGAAAAATCAGACATGATTAGAGTACTGTAAGTTTAGTTCTGGTTTCCCCCATATTGACATTACGGAATTAAACTGACTTCTCATTAATACTTTTCCAATGATTACTTCTAAATTCATGCCTGAATTTGATTTTAAAAAATAGATGTCCATACTACATTGTATTTAGAATAGATCAAACCAAAGTTACACCAGGAATTCAAAATGAAATGAGAAAACTGTATTTGTAAGCATTTCACATGGAAGAAGAGATATCTAACAGACAAGTTGGAACACCTGAACACGAGGCTTTAGGCCATGCACAGATGGCCTGCTGTAAATCGACAGCTTCAGAGATATCTTAGACTTGTTACGCACTCGTGGATCAGTTGCAGAGCACATGCACATGTCCTGGATTCACCTAATGCACTCCATGAGTCGGGAAAGGCTGATCTGCCTCTTTGTCCATAAACAAAACAACTGCTGCTGCTATCACTATTGTTCAGGACTGCAGTTTATACAAGAAAGCAGCAGGGCAGTAGATAACTTGCGGTAATTTACTGGAACGCTATTAAACTAGTTAGTTGGTTTAAAGAAAAGAAAAAAAAACACAAACAAAAAAAACCTGGGTTCTATTTATTGTTTTCTAAATTAGTCCTTACTGGTCAAGGTCAATCACATTACTGAGTTCTAATAGAGAGCAGACCAACAGAAAATAAGAACAGATTTATTTGTACAAAATTAGGAAAAATGCAAGAAGGGGAAAAAGTTTGAGGTGTAGATAATATATTGGAGAAAAGTACTCAGCTCTGTACATGATCTGAAAACTAAAAGTAAAAAATCAGAGAAAGGTACAACATGTTTCCTAATCCTTTAACTTTGCAAATTAATGTTCTGTTTTTCATCACAGTGCATTTTTCTCCCAGAACTTAAACTGCAGTCTTTTAAGTCAAGTTCTGCATGTATTCACAAAACTTTGATGTTGTTCTCTTATTAAATATGTAAGCATTAAATATTTAAAGTATTGAATATACTCTCATCTCTAACTTTTCTACTGTGCATTTTCCACTTTTAAGAAGGCTGACATCATATTGACCTCACAGAAGTGGCCAAGTCTTCACTGTCCTCTTGCTTCATTTATTCCCCTGATGTTCTGATAGAAATATCTTATTAGGAAAGTGGCTACTCTCAGAAATGAAGCAATGAAATCATGTCAATTTCAAGTTTTCTATAATGGCTTTAAATACACTGCAAAAAGCCTGAACTCACTTTGATAAGAGGTATCTTATACACAGAAATTTTCGGTAACTTTGACGGAATGGTAAAGACAATCATTTTGAGAAAAACACCCAGTTATCTTAAATAATCAGATATAAAAATAATGAAATGCAGGAGCACTGATAAAAAGGACTGGGATGGCAGGAAAGAATAATCAAAATTAACAAAATCCGCTGGCTTTGGCCAGAGGTTTAGATAAACCTAAAGGGAAAAACAAAGCACTAAGAAAGAAAATATATCACAAAGTAATGTTAGAAGTCAAATCAGACATAATCAGACATCTCATTTCACACTTTGTCTCAGATGCTCCCTTCTCAACAAAAGACATGGGACAAATATCAGTATTAAAAAAGGTTCATCTGGTATTGTCTGCAGATGAACTAACACTGATTTAATTTTTTTTTTTATGATGGACATATAATGCAGGAGATACTTAAAAAATTATAATGGTTCATATGCACAGATTAATAATTAAAACTTTGGGAAAATTAAAGACGTTAAATCAGGTTCGATGTTACACAATAATACAAGAGAGAAAAAAACAATAAACTCCAGAGACTCTGCCAAGCCATGTCAAATGTAGTTGCGCCTTCATTCTTATATTTTATGATGCGTAATATTTTATTTTGTGTTAGAAAAAGCAAAAAAAAAAATAAAATTAATGCTTAAGCAGAAAAACTTTAACTTCTTTTAATACAAAAAACTGGAATGAAATAAAATGTGTATATTGGAGATTTACTTCAGTAACACAGGCATCAATATTTACTACTAAAGAACACTGTCCTGAAAACTGTTGGCAACTGCTCTGCACCCCAAAGTGCTATAAAGTTTGTGTGAATTTTCAACAAAGATGAAAGAGACTCCACAGTTCATCATAATTTAATCATCTCTTCCACATTCATAGCTCCCATGAAAACTTTTCCATCATTTAGTTTATAAAGATTTTACTTACACAAACGGAGTCTTTTAATCCCTCTAACTGAGAAATGCATTCACTTCTTAGAATACTCCAAGTCTGACACTTATACCAGGCATACTGCAGGTATGCTTTTACTTGTGCATACCTCCCTCACTCCTGACGGACACTTGCAAAGTGAAGAACTGACAGATCTTGATCCTGCTAAGGTCACAGGGACTTAGCTATATTATAGCTTTGCTTAATCCTCATTGGTTTTGCCTGCTGAGCACAAGGCTGTTTCCCTGACAACACAACAGCAGTTAACACAGTATCCACAAACACATATGATGCCCAGGTTTAAGGTATAGCCCACCCAAAAATATACTATCTAATGCTATTTTCTGTAGGTCATTGTAGAAAAAAAAAATAAAAGCTGTGACGATCTTCCATAACACTTTTACTTCTGTTAAGCTTGTTACTATTACTTACTTCAAGGACATTCCCTAAGTAGGTGGAACACTTCTGAAAGTCAGTTCTTGAATTAGTGAGTACATGGAGCAAAAGTCACAGTAAGAAGCCATGGAATGTAAAGGAATTACTGAATGTTTATATAAATTCCTGTCAAGTGTGAAATACAACATGAGAGAAAGCAAAAAAACACCACTTGAAAATTTAACAAGAGGGCAATAATTGCTAGCATAGAAAGTGGGGGGACCACGTGCAGTCTAAAGAGAGAAGTTTAGGAACAAGTTTAAAGGTGTATACAGAAATGAGATGGTGAGAAACTACACACTGCAGCAATATTTTACATAAATATATATGGACAATGGCTATGTTTTTCAGTTCAAAAGAAGAATTTTACAATAATTAAGATAAAGTGTGAAACAAGAAAAAACAGATGCATCAGATCTGTAGCTGAATATGAAAGCTGTGATTCTAGAAATATTCTTCTATAATATATAATAATTCTTTTATAATAATGGAAAAAACCCCACTGAGACAGTAAGCCTAGTCAGGTAATTTCCTGTACTTCGCCAAAAGCACGCAGTACTACAACAAATAGAATAGTTTCTATATAAAATTACTTCCTTGGTTTAAATTTGTTCAAACAATGCTGACAGGGTAAGTTTCTGGTGGTAGATTACTTACCTGGCCACATATCAACTAATTTAATATGAAAGCAAAATGCTGTTAAGAATCTTTTCTAGTGTGCACTGGCTAATGTAACAGAAATGCACTATGTGATCATGTGTGCTCCAACTCAACTTGCACCAGGTAAATTCAGTACTAATAGCTGAAACTTTATGTAAAAAATGCTCACTGACAGGTGTCTGAGTGATCTTAGCTGAGATGAAGTGAGACTGAAGAAAGAAAAGAAGCAGACAGTAGCTTGACCTCATGGTTAATGGAGGAATGTCTGAGCCTGAGTCAGGCATTGCAATCGACTTTCCAGTAAAAAACAATTAGAAGACAAGGATTTAATCAATTGACAAAACAGCAGTTTGTTTCTAAGCAACACAGGTCACCAAGAATACATCACTCCACTCATATAATTGTTTTCCTATTGAATATAGTTGTACATCAGCTTTCAATTTTCTTTTTCAAATACCTCAAGTATACAAGCTTATGTGACAAAAAAGATCGTGCTAGTACAACTATGAAGACAATTTACCATGACACTGACCTTCCATTTTGAGGAACAGTGGCTTAAAACATGAAGAAAATTATTGTGGGGTTTCTGGGGTCTTTTTTGGCTTTGCTTAGTTAGTTTTGTTTTTAAACTCCCAACAGAAAATGATGAAGAGTTCATTTGACTTGCCCGCATTTGTTAATTTAGCCCTGGGAAGCTGTAAAAACTATGATTTTTGTTGCTCTCAGAAAAAAAGTAGAATGTATAATTTGACCTGTAGTAGTATAGTCTATATACACTACATAGTAAATAAATAAATAAATAAATAAATAAAATAAATAATAAAGTAAATCAGAACCATTGAAAGAATGCAGTAAGAGAGACAGTATCAATTTTCTTAGATGCTAAGATAGTACAGTGATCAGCAAGATTTAGCAGGCATAGCAGCATAACTGCAGTTACTCGAAGTAAGAGCATTTGTTGAATACAGTTTATAGTTTAGTCTCCCCATGGTTCATGTTGTTGAGCAAAATTGTGAAAAGCTGTTTTGAATAAAATAATGCTTATACAAAATTGTTAGTAATTATTTGCTCATTTCAGTTCTGAGAAAGCTGTTATTTACACACAGATGTGGTGACTGTACCACACAAAATGTGCACACTGAAAATACAATGAAAAGAAACTAAGGGGCTTTTGGAAAATGACAGACTGTTTAAATTATTTTTAAAAAGAGTGTTCAGGCTGTAAAGACTATGAGCAGCTTGCATTATCAATGCTCTGTGAAATCACTGTTATAAAATACTTTACACATTTTAAAAATATGTTAATATACAACAAAACCATTAATTAGGCATTTTAAGCCCTAATGATGAAGGAGTGTCATCGAGGAGTCAGACTTTCATAAGAAACAGAACTACATTTAGAAATACAGCATTAGACAAAGTACTTACAGCAAACCCTCCAAGTTAATTCTTAGAAAGTTTGAAACAGGTGACAGTTGCAAACACAGTTGTGCTGGCATCATGCATTTTACATCTGCACAAAAGAAAAGAAAAGGACTATAGCTAGGAAAGGAAGCTAATTTTCACAACTACCCTAAAGTTTAATTAATTACTAAATTTTCATAAATACCTCCTCAGCTGCAAAACACAGAAAAAATAACTAAAAAAGCTTAAAAAAAGAATAACAGCTGATGCGACAAATCTAAACTTGAAATTCTTTTAAAAGAATTACTAGCAAATAAACAACAAAGATTTCAAGTTCATTCCTTTTGGAGGAATACTGGGCAGGATAAAAGCAAAGCTAAAAGGATATAGGGCTTTCTGCAACAGAAGGAATAAGAAATAGGAAAAGACAGTGATCAAAAAGAACACAAGCACACTCAAGGTTAGTTCATGACTAAAAGCAAGATTCTCACATGGTAGTTCATGCTCAAACTCATGCTAGAGGAACCCCGAGTCCTTATATTCTTACAATGGCCATGTAAGAATGAAGATAGAAACTACGTTAAAATATATTTGTTCTAATGTTTGGAAAACAACGGAAGTTACATTAACAATCAAGTTCCAAGTAACATATTGATCACAATTGATACTTTATTACAATGAGAACTCCAACCAATGGCTTTCCTAGCACATACGGAGGTGACATCTTTCTTGTCAGTTAACTGAGAATCATTAGAGCTATGAACACTTCCTTCAAATACAGGCTACTTAGGATTCCAAATCCCCACTTCTTGTTCTCAAACAACTTATTTATTTCCTCTTTTTTGCAGAGGGGGTTCTACCAACCTAGGTCCTGGAAATTCCTCTAAAAATTCTATTACCTGTTTCCTTAAGTTACTATGGATGTATGTTAATCATACTGTAACACAGAGCAGCTGAAAAGACTGTATTTGTGAGATAGATTCTGCACTAATACTGTGTTAACATGGATATAGAACTGAAACAAGTCAGACTTTTCTGATTCATAAATAGAATCAAATATTTCTTTTTATCTAAGGACTCTTGATATCTCCTTATATTCTCTACAACTTACATATCAGAATTTGTTGATTTCTTTCCTATGAGATCACTTCTTTTCCTGGATCCACTAGTGATTAGATCCTTCCAGACCATTGGGACTCAAACATTGAGACATGAATTTGACAACTCCAAAAGGATTAAATTATTTAAATGACCCAACAAGATTACAGAACTTCAGCCAACAAGAACATTTACTTTCTAAATGCTCAAAATATTGTAAAAGCATTAACTAACAATACAAAGAAATTAACAATAAGCAGTCACACATAACTCAAGGTTAGGCCAGCTGGAATAATTTGCCAAAGTATTACAAGTCTCATTAATGGTTTTAGCTGAAAAAGTAACGAAGTAAGGTTTCAATTGATTTTTATTCAAAATACCTTTTATGCCTTTTAATATTTTTTATATCTACTAAATAAACTCCAATTTTAAAATTAAATTAAAATTTTCACCATGATTGCTGAAGAATTTAATCAAAACAAAGCATTATTAAACATATGCAAAATAGTATGTTTTCATTGTCTACAAACTAAAAAAAAGAAACAAAATGGGTAAAAACTTACATCATCTTGCACAATAGGGGGCCTGAGCAGAAGGATTTGTTTCACACCTCTTGTTTCAAAATCTCCATGAATTCTTTCAGGCTCCTTTCCCTGAAATGAAAGTTAAGCACGGGTTAAAAAGGGACCACTAGACACAGACACTAAAATCAGACATAAAATTTTCTATTTCCTAAAAACTGATGTAGCTTTTAGCATTAGAGAATGCAATCTTTAATGTGATGATGATAGATTTTTCTTTTTGTCATACTTAATGATGCCTTTTCAAGTGTGGCGAGGTAATTATCAGAAGTAATAGCAAACTAAAACAACCCAAATTGCCAGCATCTCCATGTAACTGTCATACGAGTTTTCAATCACTGCAGTTCCAACTTCTATTTTTCTATCATAATTACTGTTCATTACAGCAACTATTTTAAGATAGGCAAGAAATATGCACTAATCTTAACAGTTTTACAGCAGTAATTAATGTTTAACTACCTGCTTGTCTACGTATTTGTTATTTATACTTTTCCAATAAGAGAATATTTTTTGGATTGCAGAGTTAGAAAGGCACGGCATACTTTGCCCCTTCTCAGTGAAGGAATGAAGTTGATTTTATGGTCAGTACATCACACAAGGAAGCACGGACATACAACGGTATTTTTGACTTCACCTTTCTCCCAATAGAGTAAGCACTATAAAACCAGTTTTGTTTTAAAAACAGTCAGAGCAGAGTCTCAAACTCTTCATCAAAGGTATATGCCATTTAGAACTTTTAAAATTTCATCATCCTTCTAGAAGCAAGTGGAGAAATATAATCCATACAGAGTCTCACACATTCTGTAAAATGTGACAGATCGAGTGATTGTCTCTGGTTGATAAAATTAATAATTTTAAAGAACATTAAAAAATCAATATTACCAACTGATTAAAACAAACCAAGCTAGGACTTCGTATAGAATTCATTTCTCTACTTACATTGAGAAATCTGCTAAAATTTTACAAATTTTAAATGCCATATTCCATTGCTGAAGAGTTTGAGACTGTTCTAGAGTTGTTTTTTAAACAAAATGTTGTTTATACAATCAACATATTTCAACACAGTGTAACAAATTTATTATGTTTTCATAATAAGAGAAAGTTTAAATAGTATTAAAGATCTTGCATATTTTTTTCACTTTCAGAATCAAATAACAATGAACTCCATGGAAACTTATACTTACAGCAGTTTCAGTGCCGTTACCTTAAAAATCAAATAGGTTATATTGAGATTATTAATTATGCAGTAGTCAATGTCTGGAGTCCAGGTATATAGCATTCAATGATCTGAAATTATTAAAGACCTCCTCAGGAAAATTAAAAGCCCATAAGAATGACTAAAGGAACCCCCAAAACAACCAACTCGCAATAGTTTTTTCTGTTTTGCTGACTGTGTACCAACTGATTTTTTGCAATCTTGAAGTTCTTACTGTCTGTAAAATAGTGACAGAACCAGAAAGACTTGAGCTAATATATCTTCCAACAATGTGTTTGTTTCCTATATCAGTCTTCTGAATGTTATTAGACAGGGAGGTCACCCCTTCCTAAGCAGACGGATAAATATCTTCACAACCTGCCAGGAGCCATCTCATCTGTAAGATGCCTAAAGGCAAGACACACAGTGATAAAGCATACAACTTAATAAGAGATACAGGATTCTCAACATGAGGAAGAAGATTGAATTTTAGTGATAGGTAACTCCTGTTACTTGCAGAAGGTAATCACAAGAACTATCACAAGGACATACATTATCTTCAAGTTTGCTTTGCCTAGGCTGTTCTATTTCAATCTCTAGAACAATACAAATCTGTCTCTTATGTTCCTTTCTGTTATCACACCTCAGTTACTGTTGCCTACTCCTTCCACTCTGACTAGCAAGCTACATTCTTCCAACTTCTGTCACTATTGCCACCCCCTCAAACCAAGTGACTCTCTATCATCCACTGGCTTCCTTGTTGTTTCTTGTCCCTTGAATGGTTTCCAGCCCTATGCTCGTCATTCACTCCGTTCTTAAATTCATCATCTCAGTAGCACGAAACCTGTTTTTGAGACAGAAATAATATACTTGAAATGGAAAGTGGCTGAACTTCTATTTTTTTAATATGAAGTGGCAGGATACCTAGTGCCTTGTATGGTAGCTTTCATCTATGCAATACATACACTACATGCTTGTAGTACAGGTCCTTTCCCTATTATTTCTTCTTTATTTAACTGTAAGAAGAGGTTCAGCCCAGTGTTCAGCAGACCTGAATTTTGCACGTTTGTGGCAAAATCCAGCTCAACGAAACTTCACTTCCAGAAGAGGTGGCTTCCCTTTAATGAGGATCATTTCACTGGAATTAGCAGTTTGTGCAGAGTGGTGCTGCGATGTCAGATCCGATTCGGCCAGGCTGAGGGTTGCTATAATAACTGGGATGGGTCTGATGGAAGATAGATTCTAATGGTTACAGGACCTCATGGTCCAAGGGGCAGCTTCCAAAGACCCAGGGGCGTGGCCCACCTACCAATACATAGAGATACCTGAGGGCAGGTATCCAGTCCCATAACAGGACAGGGATTTGATCACATAAGTCAGAAGGTCTTGAACCAATGGAAGGGCAGAACAAGGAACACAACTTACTTTGGGGTGACTCTATCAGCATCCTCCCAGCACCCTGCTTCCCATGGTCCCAGGTTTATGCTGTCTGTGCAAGGAGCCCAGGCCAAGTTATGATCTATCCCAGCTAATTCTGTTCCCACAAGCACTCACTGTTTTGGAGAAGATAAATTATTGGAAAAACCCAAAGAAGGAAAAAATGAACAAGCTCCTCCTTAGATCTCTTTCTGTGAAAGGTACAAAACAGCATATTTGCCATGCCAAGAAGTATTTAATAGTTTATCATATCAGCCGCCTAGAACATACCTTGGGACTTTATTCCCCGGGGAAAGAAAATTTTCATTCAATCTGCTTCAAGACTGATCACATTAGTTAAGCCATGTCATTATGATGGCTAACAGCCAAATTTCTGTCCCAATTATACATTCGGTAGTGTAATGATGATGGATCACTCACAAACTATTTCTTGTGATAATTATGAATGCAAATAATACTAGCTGCAAAAACAGAGATCCATAGTTTTTTTTCACGACTGTCTCAAAGATTGGCGATCACTCAGTGGCCAACAAATGATGAAAGATTATATGATTACATGTGCAAAGCTTTTGATAATTCTGTCTGGTGCAGAAAACTTCTGCTGCATATTTCAAACGGCAGACTAACAGAGATGAGTAAAAGGTGCAGCTGTTTTTTTTCACAAACAAATCTATAATTAAACGTAATTGAGGATTTAAACTAACATGAATTATTTCTAATATTAACTGTCACAAAGCCTTAGCCCAATTGATATCAGAAGAGCAACTGGCATTATCTACAGATATTCAAGCGATTAACATACCAATAACTTGTACTAATATTGCTGAACAGGATTAGTTAAATGATACAATTGTTTCATGTTCCCTTTTTGGTTCTGTTGTTACTCCATGTAGACTTAAATAAAGCCAAAAGAAAAAGCTGAATTTAGGAAATAAGCTATGGTTATAGCTCATGTGTAACATAGAAAGTGTATCATATATACCAACATCACTGTTGATTTTACATACAGCTTTTCAGCTTTCAGTATTTACAAAATAAATCTGAGTAGATCCAGTTCATCATATTGACCATACTCCAAAAATGCTCCTCAGTATTAAGAGGAAGCTGCCTAGGACATAGTCAACTCATACATTGATACATCTCTTCAAAATCAAGACCAAGTATTTCATGGATTGAGATTTGTGATCATTATGCTATCCAATTTTCTTTTGACTACAGAACTGAAAACATTTCTTCAGATTCCAAGAACAAATTCTGACTCACCACATATGGGGGGCAGTCTGAGGTACAGCAGCAAAACTCCTCTTACCAGTGGATCCTTTACTCATGCACCCAAACCTGGCTACCGACGCTCTTTTACCAGCTTTGATAAAGTTAGTCTTAATCCTAACTAGAATTTGCACTTTAACTCACCTAATGGGCAAAGAAGTGCTCTATAAACAAAACATTACTCAAAGCCATTTAGACTTGACCATTAGAATATAAACTTTGTTCATGCACATAAAGTGCAAAGGGAGTCAATGGAAATTCATTAACATTGAATTATATTTCTGTATCCAATTATTTATCTAATCATTCCGGGACTGCACAGCTGTGTTTGCCTGACAGGAATATTACTTCCAGTGACTGGGGGAGAGTGTGCCTGGGGGGGCAGGAAATACATTTTGTTTAGTGTTTAAGACATACTACTACTGCTTTTCATGTTCCTCGGAGGCTAACCCAGTAGTCTTACAGGTATACGATTCCTTACTAATTTAGAAAATAATCACTTTTTATGGTTGTGCCTGCATCAAGTTTTCCCTTGATTTAAAAATCATGTACCTCACTTCAGGAAGAAGTAATTAACAGACAGTCCATCATCTCTTAGAGCAGGTTATTTTCCTCATACACAGTTAAATTATACAGTACCAAGTCATTCTTGTACCAGCTTAATAATTTAAAATATTTAAAAGGCAGTAGAAGCCATTATTTCATTCTCAACATCAATATAGTATTATTAAAAAAAAAATCCTCAACATGTTTGAAAATAAGCAGATCCTTAAGCTAGATCAAAATTAACTTTCCCTTTCCAGTATTATTGCTCTTTCCTCTTTTGACAGTAACTACTGGTAAAGCAAAGAAAAAGATTTTTTTCTCAGGGTCAAGAAAATTAATTTTAAGTTGCATGTCATTCCCATTTTCATTTTCAAAAATGTATCTTTTTAAACATGTCTTATGCAATAAGCAAAAAACATTGAGTAAGCGTGGTGGTGCATTCTTCCTGGCTGCACTGTGATCTCAGGAATGGTCATCAGGGCTCATCCTTGACAAACACCCTTGACAAACTAAGCACTTGAGCTTATTAGAAATACTGTCTGCTCCCATGAATTTGTGCTGTCTAGCACAAACCACTGTGGAACTTATTTTTCTTGTCTGAATTAGAACTTCAGTGGAACAAAATTTTTGTAAGTGAAATTATTTACCTGAATTGTGACTAAGATTGAAGATTACTATGACTTTAGTCAATTCTCTTGTGACCCTAGAAACATTGGTCCTAAGCAGACCCTTCCTTTCAGAAGGCATTTCTCCTCAGAACAGATTGTTAGGCTGGAATTCGTTGCAATGAACTGTCCAGGGAGTTTGTGCAGTCACCAACCCTGAAGGTGGTAAAGAAACAGCTGGATATGGCCTTAAGTGCTATGGTCTAGCAACAAGGTGGTGACCAGTCAGAGGTTGAAGCTGATGATTTTAGAGGTCTTCTGCAACCTCATGAACAATTCCGAGTTCATCTGCCCTGCAGTGGTCTGTGATCAGCAAATTCCTCTGAGTGGGGCACCTCTCAGCAACCCTGCTGTACTCGGAGGACCAGTGAACAAGGACAAGGGATCCCAGGCTGACAACCCCACTCCCTGAGGCTCAGCCTGCTGGGACGATGCAAAAGCATCCAATGTGAATATTTCCCTGACCTTGAGGGAAATTTTTCACAAGTGATTACCTTGTACATACACCTTCAGGTCTGCATGTGTTTAAGTGTGAATAAACTAAAGCAAATGTACTATAAATGTTGCTCTCTTAGATTGTTAAGTAATTTAGGTTTGTAAGGAAGTTAAGCCTGAGGTGAATTACTGTTGTGCTTACAGTAAATTATATAGGATCTTTTGATAGATTATTCAAATATCAGTTGAATGTGTTATTAAGTTTAAATGCTGTTAAAACCTTTAGGCCTAAATAATTGGTCAAGTCTGGGCCAAGTCGTCTAGTCCAAATCTTGTGACTCTATAGAACTGTCTCTCTGCCTCATTTTTATACTTAATCCTTTCCTATCCTTGTCCTTTTTCCATCCCCAGCCTACATGTAGATAATTTTTGGTTGGTTTTAGTTTTAGGTTGATTGATTTTAGTTTCTAATGCAATTTTTCCTATGTGTGCTTTAACCATCAAGTAGAATGAACCTTGCTGATGAACTTTGTTGCAACTTCACTTTAATATTAAACGTGCCTTGGCCACCACCTTTGCTGGTGATTCTTTTGAGTGACCTAAAATACTCATTTGCTGCAGTAAACTGGCAATGCATACCATAAGCATTGAGTATTTTCTCAGTACTCATTAAACATGAGTATTTTCTCACAACACTAAGCTACAGATTTATATATAGTATAATACTATGTAAGTATATACATGAGTTACAGATGCTTACATAGATACATATACACATAAAAATAGATATATTCACCAAAATTTATTCTGAAATATTGAAAACATTCACACATGTGATCTATCAATGTTAAAAAAATAATCCCACCATGATGCAAATATGCATCTGCCTTTATGATCACATCATCTGCTTCCAAAATTTATTGGTATGTGCGCAATAAGTCATTATTTTTGAAAAAGAAAACAGGGAGTTCATGAACTTTCCATTCCAGAAAAGTAAACAAAAAGCAATTAACCGACCAAAAATATGTAAAACCATGTCTATTCATAATAATATTTAATTAGAGCACTTCATCTAAAAACATTCAAAGGAAATTAAGAAATTAAGGTATATGCAAAAAGTAATTTAACAGCAGAAGTCTTTACCTTAAAGACTACATAAGGTAAAACTGCTCTTTCAGACTGACCAAAATAGGACCAAAGTGAGAAACAGATAATACACAAAAAGTGACAGGAGAGCACTAGATTGATGATTCTCTTATGGTTTAATTTCTTTTATGAAAACACCTCACAGTTCAGCTTAAAGAAAAAGATGGTAACACCATGTCCACTTCCAGTCATGTAAAACAATTCAGTTGCAGGGGGTCAGAACTAGATGGTCTTTAAGGTCCCTTCCACCCTAAACCATTCTATGGTGCTATGAAATTGTAACAAAAGACCAATGAAAAGACTACTGGGCAAGACCACCAAGGCAGCACAGTTTAGCGAGCAACAAATATATGGTCTCTGCGACAACTGCTAGTTTAAGATGTGATTTCAGTGATTGTCCCTCAGTTAAAAAATAGACTACACCTATTTTTCTAGGGACAATAAAATAAATGGATAGCTCAGTATCCAGCCATGCATAGCACACTGAGAATTAGTCCCAAGTTACATCAACTAATGAGCTGCTACCAAATAAAACATGCTAAAAGTCAAATGCTAAACGAAGAAAGAAACAACAAATTAGAAAATATAGTTTAACCTTCACCTCACACATGTTCTCAGGCATCAGCATCTTCTGTATTTAACTCCCATCATAAATGGATTTCTGATTCATGGCAATGCAATAAACAGTAATAACTAGCAATAACTATAAATTACAATGTATAATTTTCTACTTCATTTAAACATATAATCTGCCTATACAAGCAACAAAAGGACCACACCTGTTACAAATGAGATCCAGCATAATGATCATAATGTCAAGTCAGACTGGTTCCTAGTGATTTAGCTGCTGTCACTTTGTTGCAAGGACTATTGTTTTGTGTCACAGCATTTGATTTTATTTTCCTTAAAAAAAGAGCATGAAATGGATTTAATAATGAACAAACTCACAGAATAGGGGAAAAAAGCCCCATAATCCAAAACAGACAGAATTTCATATACCCAATTTTAAAATGTAAATAAAAAAAATACTAAGTTGTATAAGAACAGAAATAAAACTGTTCACATACATGAAAAAAATTTACCAAGTTTACAACTTGACTGAAAGCAAATCTTCACATTCAGTGCTACAGTACTGTAGCAAAAATGCTAGGAAAAAATAGAAATGCTTTTAAGTAGATTACACTATTTCTCAACAATCAATTACTATGTATCTGTTCTCTGCAGAAGCCATAACAGTATAAAAAGGTATATTACTGGAGCATGAAAAACAAGGTCACTTTAAGCCTCTAAGCCTGTGTGACTGGGATATGGGTATGGCAAATGTGATCATTTTTCCATTAAAATAATTCATCATGAAATCGCTTTTTAGATTTTTAGGTTACTGACATTTTAAGGACTGACCAAGGAAATGTATCAATGTTCTCCAGCTAAACAAATAGACCTCACTTCCTTTTTCTCTCAAAACACTTTATTTTTTTTTTATTGCTTATGAATGGACTCTGAACTAAAAGGCCTGTGCTTCATCTATTTTATTATTTTACTGATTTTTTTTCCAAACAGCTTCATACCTAAGATTCTAGAAAAACGGTGACTTTTTTTTCCCCAGAGAGAATTAATCAGAACCTTTTGCTCCAATTTGCTAGCACTCAAGGTTACTAGTCGTTGCTGACATTCTCTGGGAAAGTGGCATTCCGATTCTGTGAGGCAAATCCTAGCCAGAAAAACTGCTTTAATGAGAATTGCTTCACTAATGGTTGTGTAATCTCTATCCTGAACTTGATTATTAATGATTTTATCTTACTTCTTTACATACTTGCTGGCTTGAAGGTGTTGAAATGTTTTCAAGCTTTCCATGTGCCAGCAATACAGAATGCATGTGTTTCATATTATATAATGAAAGTGCTTATCATTGGTAGTTTTTGAAAACACTGTGATAAATCCAGGTCCACTAAGCAGTTTGGTAGCAAATTCCTGTTTATCTTAACAAAACTGTCATTGTGATATACCTGCATTTTCAAGCTGTCAGTAATGACAATACTTCACAAAAACATCAGCATGGCATTTTAGGACCTTATGCTTAACTTCTTTGATCATACATAATTTTTTTGTTGTAAATATTTTTTTTCTGGGTGCTGTAGATCAGCAGATTGTTAAAGAACGGGCGACAGGATTTGCTAGACTCTGTAATTGTAGGACAGAATTACTTCTCCTAAACTCACACATTGCCTTCTTTCTCTTGTGAAGGTGTACTATATACTTAGATTAGGACTTTCATTTACATTGCCAAGACCTGATGTAAAACCCACACATCACAGAATCATCAGAGTTGGAAGAGACCTTCAAGATTATCCAGGCCAACTGTCAACAGAGCAGCACTATTATCACCCCAAGTGCCATATCCTCTAATACAGAACCCTTGTGGAAAATGAATTAGTTTTACAGACTGATTAATATATGTAAGAATTTTTGGTATTCTCGTATTTTTGAGATATGAAACACACATGAAAAGAAAAGGAATCCCAGCTGAATAAAGCAGAAAATAGTCCTCTCTTCAGTGAGGAAATTAACAACTTTGAAAGATGAGAGATAGCAGAAAAACGTGAAGGATAATAAGCAGATCTTGCATAAGAGAAAACAAATGCTGGTAGAAATAAATCTAATATGCTTTCTGAGTACTTATAAGCTCACATGAAGAGTTGTCAGTAAAAATTATAGTAGTATCAGTTGAAGAAGGAGGAGAAAGAAGGATCATAACAGACAGCAGAGGCTGGAGAAATATTAATAAGGTTCAGCTAGAATTTGAAATGGAGCTTCTGTAAGAATTACAGTGAGTTTTTTACTATTTTTAGTGTTTAGTAGTTTTGCTCTTTTACACCACAGGGTTTGAATTAATACTCCATTTATTTCTGAAACACTATTCCAGAGAACTAAAATTACAGCATTAAAAATATAAATGGATCATATGTGAAATACATACTACACCTGGTTATCTAAAATATAGGGATAAATAAGGCTTGCAAAAGCAATAATATGGCATAGTATCTACAGTTGTCTTAAGAACTTCTTGACCCACACAATGCCAATGCATGCAAAAGAAGAAATTAAATATTTAGATTTTTGCACTCTCTCTCTCTCCATTTTTCCCTTTAAATGATGCTTTATGTTTCAACTCTAAAAATAAGCTTAGAAACTGAGATAAGTCTTTCAACTATATGAAAATACTCCAGAGTCCAATGACGACAAGGCACCAGCCAAACAGGATCAGCAGCCCATTGAGGATGAAGAAAACAACTGTAACTTTCTCATCAGGGTAATTGGGAAGCAGCAGTGTCTTATGATAGGATTAACTTTCAAGAAAGTAAAACATGGATCACCATTACAAGTCAGCATAAATTTCTAAATGGCATGCTTAAAGGTTATGGCCACTATACCTCAGCCCAGACTATTACAAAGCGAGTGGACAAGTGAACTCTCAATTAACAGAATTTTGTAAAAATTTTTCCTAAGAATTATCATTCATCTTATGACTCTGTCATATGTAGTTTACTGATTATTATTGGATTTGGATTAAAATCAAAATGTCCCTCAGCTCCTAACTGTTTTTTCCTTTAAGCAACATAAATATCTCCAAATATCTCTTGCTAAAACAAACTGTGATTACAATTAACTAACTCCTTAGAGAGATTTGACATCTCCATTATTTAGTAATTACATAATTTATTCTTCCATTATTTGTCCTGAATTTCCTGTAGTTTATGACCTTGCAAGACATGTGTTTTTTTTCTGCTTGTTAAATTCCACATTACAATTTATGACATCATAAACCATGGCTGAACCACACCTGCATACTCTGAACAGTCTAAGGGATCCTCCCTGAAAATGAATGATCAACAATAAAGTCTTCTTCACTGATGAGGATATGTTCATCACAGAGAAAACAAATAAAGATGAATGGAAAAAAACTAACCATATTCAAAAGTTTCTGTTGCGTAATTCAGACATGGAGTATAATAAATTACAAGGTTCAACAAAACAAGAAGTTACAATTACTGAAAAACTATACTCCTAGGAGATGCTGTTCTGCGGCTGACATGTTATACACAGGATCGAAGTATCTACTTTAATCTTACAAAAAGACTGGAAGTAGTAGCTCACAAAAACAGAAGTGAAGGGAACAATAGAAATAAATTATCTAAGTGTCAAAAATTCCTATGAAGAAAGTAATGTTACTTCCTCTATTTCAAGAGAAGTAAGTTAGAGATATTTAATAAAAATGCTAGTCATTCTCTTCCTTTTGCACAATCAAGTCCAAATGATATATACATCATTGGACAACAGAAGAGAATAGAGTACTTCAGTTAGAAGTGACACAGAAAATGTTTAAAGAAGTTGTATTTCTGTAGTTATTTAAATTTCAACAACGTCATGATGGAAGAAAAACATTGAAACACTTCTAAAATTCAGGGGAAAAAAGTAATTATTTTATTGTCTATTATAATAAGTAACTTTATGAGAATGAAACTACATAGCAGCAGTAAGAAATCAATCATTATTTTTTTGTTTATCGTTTGAAACACTGACCACTATGTTTGCAAAAGAGCTTTCAAAATCACTGTATGCAAAAAAATACTTAAAAGCATATACACATCTGCTTGTACACACAATCTATAACTAATTTTTGTTACGAATCTTCATTTATTTGTATTTTAGTTACATTTAACATTCTATATCTGGTTCTTCTCTTACCATGGAACCCAAACTGTCAAAAACACTCATTAAAAAGGATTGTTGAACAGAGGTTCCCTAGGCAGCTAATTACAAGTAGTAGCTGCGTAACTCCATAAACAAAATTATGTGCATCTTAGGTTCCATGTCTCATATTATGCAGTATATGATTAAATTTTATTTACATAACCTATACACAAATATGGAATTAATTTGACACTGTGTCAGCTCTAAAATCTGTCAGATACACTTATTTCTTGTTTCAAAATCAGAACCATTTTTCCATGCTTTACCTGACCCATTTAATCAGCATTAATCCATTAAAAAAACAAAATTATACCAAAGCAGAGAATTTAATTGATCTAAATTAAGTTTAGTTGTGCTTGCCTTTTATAGCTTTGCACCTTTTCTTATTCCAAATACAATGATAAAGAATTATATGCTCTCAGAAAACAAAAATGTACACCTGAATCTTGGAAAGACACCTTTCTCAAAGAGGAGGACCGGGGTGATCCTGTTCCAGTAAGATTCTTCTGATTAGTGCAGCATGTATTGATCATGTATCTGCAGCAGGCATTAGGTTTAATGAAAGAAATTTATGCTGCTATCCAATGATAAACTGACCAAAAGATAGATTAAATCGACTTCACTTACATATCTTATTAAGTACCATGCAAGACAATTCTTGCCACAGAGAAAGTGAAAATTTTATTCAAAACAGAAAAGAGAGAAGAATTTATTGAATTGTTATGAATAGCAAGATTTCTATTCAAGGCTATAGTAAATTTTCAAGTCCTCTATTGAACAGAATTACAAAGAAAGAAGAAATTCTACTAGCAACTTATTGGTGTTTGTGTAAGCAAACACCTAATACCAGTAGATACCCACTATTGTAACTGCAGCTGAAATAGCTGCAGCTATTTCAGAAATAGCCAAATAGCTGCAGCCTGAGCATCTGTATCTGTTATTGCCAAAGAGATACAACAGTATGGTGAGAGGTATAAAAAGACAAAGGGCAGAATGAGCTTTACTGTCAGTGACTGCCTCTGAAAAGAACGAAGAGCCACCTCTTTATGCCAATGAAGATAGGTCTACCTGAGTATATGCCTAGATTAAGGATGCTTCAAATTCAGTAAGCTTTCCAGAAGAGGCAGGAAGAAAAGAGTGTATTCTGACTATTGTTAATGATTCATTCTCACAAATGCTATTCCTCTGTTGCTAAAATAGAACTTGTAATTGATGTGATTTCTTTGGGAGCACTCATTTTGTGTAAAAAGATAAACACACTGACAACAAGCTGATCCTAAGGTGAAAATACAGCTTCTGAAACCCAAGGGCAAAACAAGATGTGCTAGACTTCGAATATAAACTGTGTACAATGACTTAGAACTTACAGCATATGTTTGGAATAAAGCACAATCTACATATGAACATGGGCATAACTATGCAAATTTGAAGGTAAATGATCAATAGTTTTCTAAGGTATTTAGCAAACAGATATTCTTTCCAGTCATAGGGTTTTTTAAAGCTGGTGTGTTCACCAACTGCTTCTGTGTATGCTTGACAGCCTGTTGTGGTGTGTGTTTGATAATTATTCCTATTTTCAATTGTTTATAGCTTCTCCATGTATTCCCCCACATTGCTTTACATCCCTAAACTGTGTTATTCCTTCAATGTTAGCAGTTATTTGTCAATCCCNCTCGATGCCCCATTGGGGCCTGTGACCTTCTCTCCCCTCCATCTACCCCGGTTGGCTTCTGTGGGTGATTGACACCCCTTTTCTACTCCCCAGTTATTGCCCTGTTGGTTTAAAGATTGTAGCCATCCCCAGTTTTGTCACAGAATATAACCCTCTGCACAGCACCAGCAGAGGTCTTTGGGGCTCTGGATCTTGCTATATAATAAACATCCCAGTTCCACCCCACAGACCGTGCTGCTGCCATTAGTTCCTGCATTGAACCAGCAATAATTAGGACCTGCAGAGCTCGTGGGGGTCTGTCACCCCCCCACAGTCGTCGCCAGCTGGGAACGCGCACCGCGACAACAGCCCAACTACGATTTTCTTCGGTTCTAATTTCAAATCTCATTCATACAACGTTTCCCTGGGATGAAGCAGGATATCCATCATCCCTTGGTGGAAGGAATTTCAAAACTGTAATTTGCAAAGACCCTGATCTGTCCAGATGGCAGGTGCCAAACATCCATATGCCAAAGAGCTCACAAAATACCTGCAGGGAAAGTACCGAAAGGGTTTTAGGCCTACCACTCTCCACATGATTCAAATGGACAAAAGGGATACATTTTTGCCATTGAATCTGAAGAACAATTCTAACAGTTTCTGCCATCACTCTAGAGAATTAAAAGAGAATGGTCAGTGTTACTACTTTAGAAATCTAACACAACACATAATTCAGAATGTGTGTAAATTACTTTCGAAACAATATGCATGTCTAAGTCTTGGTGGGCAGAAGGATTGGGGCAGTAGATGAAAAGGAGAAGAAAGACACATTATCAGATGAGAAGACCTGAGGATTATGGAGTGGGAAATAAACAGAAATAGATGGGTAAGACTAATTCTTATTGTAGGAAAGAATAAGAATCAATATAGCAAAAAATGGGAATAAGTGAGACAGCTGGAGAAAATCAGAGGCAGAGTAGCACACTGTTTTAGAGGCTTACTACTGGTTTAATCACAGAATTTTCTACACTGTTTCATGATTTGAAGTAATCCATCAGTAACAGCAAGGCATTCAATGCTTCACCATACAAGTTGCTACATTTCTGTCATTTGTTTAAAATGTTTATCTGTGCCACAACTCAAAACATGAACAATTGGATGGCTTTTTTTCATCTTTCACTAAGGCCTGTGTTCAATTGTTCTACATGAAATTAAACTTTTGTACAGAATTTTACTTATTTTAAGGCAGACTGTTTATTCCTGTTTAAATCTTCTAGTCAGAGCACATGTAATCAAATAAGAAACTGCATATGAATAATTCAGAGTTTCGTTAAAATTTTCTTTTCATAGCCATTAAGCAGAAGCACAATACTATCCCTGTCATTACCAGCAACTCCTACACTCAAGAAGAAAAGAAAACATCTATTGAAATCAGCCTGAGAGCAGATTCTCATAAAAGGAGAGAAATTAGCAACTTGAAAGATAAATCATTATTGTAGAAAAGAAGTTATACTCTGTGTACTAGCATTACCATGCCAGGATGTACCATTAATATTTTATTAGAAGAAGAAACTGGGCATGTTAGCCCATAGTCTCTCCTTTGTCTAGCTACATCAAAATCACTTTGATTTTAACTATTGACATCGTCAGTTTTACCCTAATTAGCTAAGTACTGTGGATTAAAGAACAACGTTGAAAACCTGATGTTTTACCAGGAACACTTCCAACGCAGAGCATGCTTGACCAATGTTCCCTTTCAACATAACAAGAAATAACTATCCAAGGCTCTTAAGTGCTGGCATTTGTTCCTAGAATGCTAGCCAAATTCCAGATCACTTAGTTACGTTATGCTTACTTGAATTCCTTTTCTACTTCAAAAACAGATGCACTATTCTTATTTTTATACTCTAAAAGCATAATTGAAGAGAACCCTTAGTACACAATAGTACTTAGTACACAAATTCTGAAAGAAAAAGCAGTTGCATTTCAGTAAGCTCCAAGAGGATTCTAGTTACATTACACACATTCTTTAATAATGCTAGATAAAAACCACAGTAAAAGAATGTGAAACAAATGTGCACAATCAATGAGCATTTATTGAATAACAAAGACAAAATACTAGCTCGTGAGACTTTCAGAGTATTCTACGTACTACTCAAAATATTTCAGATTATTGTTTATAAAGCAATCCATCCATCCATAGAATTATATATCTATAATTTATAGCCACCTAGAAAAATCTGATTTATTAACTGGATTTTTATCTTGCAGAAACACCATACCAGAAAATGAATTAAACTGTCCATGACAAAAATGAACTATCTGAACTTTACTCACTAGTTTACTGCCTTCTCTTTTCTAAAAAAAAATCCAACTGGAGAGAGCCTTCATTCACCTACACCAAGCACAAAACTATTCTATACATAAAAGAATGACTACAAGAAAAATATTCACATAATTTTAGTTCTGACTGTATTGTGATACAGATGTGATTGGATATGTGTAATTACTGGGGTTGACTAAAACCATTTTCTGTAAGTATGTTTTACATACAATTTCCTAAGGCAAAGAAAGAGTGACTCAGAATTTCAAGACTCTGCTTAAGCCATAGAAATAAGGCAATTTGTGTTGCCTTGATCCTCTTTGTTCCATCCCTAATGGAACCCTCTTCTTAGCTAGCCACCTGTATCAGTCACATTCCTCAATGAATCATTGTTCAATTGCAGTCTCTAATCATGAACTTTTTTTATCCCTTGCCTACTGCTTTCCCAACTAATCTCCTATTATCCCATGAAGAAAGCAAGGAAGCATGGAATCCTCAACTCAAAACACCCAACTTTCTGATAGAAAAAAATAACCATCAAGGAAAGAAAGTGGTAATAAACCCAAAAATAAACTGTTGAGGATAAGAAGATGCTTAGAAATGGGTAATGAAATTTAGTGAAACCACAGCAATGTCTCCAAATAAAAATGTCTTTAATTCCTCATTTCTCTGTCTTGCATGCTTGCTTAAAGCTGTATCAGCATGCCAGTCTCTATTTCTCTTGTAATTTACCGTGTCCTTAAGACATGTAGGTACTCATTATTCAGAGAGGTTCTAATGAGCTTACTACTTCCCTTCATCGTGCTTATGTGACTTTTTAATCTCTCAGGCAGTTTGGTTCTCTCTTTCCATCATTGATACTCAGTCCTTACTGTTCTGATGCTTTATTTTACTGTTTTGATGCTTGAAATGGTTAAGAAGCACTGTCTACCTTAAAGCTGCAAAATCTCTCCAAAAACTTTCAATCAAAATCAGTAGTGGCTTTCTAAAAAAACAACCAAACTAACAAACAAAAAACAAACCAAACCCCCATCTGCTTTACTAAGTCTCTAGATAGCCTCACAAATTACGCCAAATGGCATCAATATTTGAAATGTTACTCCACATCATATTCCTCTCTCCACCATCGTGGATTGTAATTCCTGCCAAGCACATCACACTGGAGACAACGAATTCTTACTTGAAGCTGTAAAATCCTTCAGTCCTTGACTTAAACATGCAATTGCTATAACTGAACTAAATGGAACTGTATTTTCTCAGATACAGCCAGCAAGTTATGGATTTTAATTAAGAAGATTAAATTATCTTCCTCCTTACTTAGTTATCAGTACAAAAAAGAATTACAACAGTCAGCCACAGAACTCCACTTGTTCCTCACACTAGAAGCACTTTGCCCTGTCTATTAAAAGTGATAGAACATCTCAGCACTTCTCTTGCCTTAATCTTGCCCAGTAATATACTGAGATTTACTCAAACTGAACCTACCTATTAATAATCCATTTTGCAGTACCAAAAACAACGCACCCAGTCACAATATCTTCCTGCACACAGCACACCTGTAGCTTTCCAAACCTCATTATATTTTCTTATCAGTATTGAACACACTTTTTAAATATAAAGAGATTATTTAACTAGTAGGTGCAGATCTTGCATATGTATTGTAGGCAGCCCCATTAATGTTGTCAAGTGCTAGTTCTGCAACTACTTGAACAGAAGACTTCATTTTCCAGGACTGGTAGAGCAGACTCACACCATAGTGCTCTCTGAGTGGAATAAAAGATTAGAATATGCTATAGGAGCCACAGTTCTCCAGAGACAAAATCCCCCAACCAAGATTGAAAGAAAATAAAGATAGGCAGCACATGTTAATATAAAATGCACCTATTATACAATTATTGGAAGCAAGATGGCACTTGAAGGATCAGTTAAACATGAAATTCAGATACTTAGTGTTCTTGTTTAAAAACAACAGAACAGCTAGAGAGCTGAAAAAAAAAATAAAGAGCAGAGGATGCAATCTCAAGATACACAAAACAATGCAATTCTTTGTATAATGAAAGGTAATCTAATTATTTCACACAAAGCCAAGTTAAGTTATGGAATTCCTTACCACAAACCACTGTCAATATTAAACATTTAAGGGTATCCAGAACAGTCTGCATGTGTTTATAGAAGTTAATTTATAAAATTTTGTTTATAAAAGTTAATTTAGCTTAGGTCAATGCATGAAGTCCTTCTCCACATTCAACTTCAGCAGGGAGAATGTTCTGCATGGCAATGGAGTATATGCTAACAGACCTTAGTATATGATTTCTCCCCATTTCTTCACAAAAATCTTTTACTGATCATGGTTAGAGACAGGAGACTAGACTAGAGGTATGACTCAATATAACTGCTTTCTTGTGACAAAAGGGAAGTTAGAAGTCAGGACAAGCTTCCACAATGCTGTTCTAAGAGCCAGTAAGGGCCATGGAACTGAGAAATGCGCACCAAGCAACCACCTGTGGGAACATGTGGAAAGCACAAACCTCAGGATCATTATTTGTTTTATTTAGAGCTTGTGAAAAACGAGGTTCACTTTCTTGGTAGAATTTAAAAGGTTTAATAAAAGACAATAAGGACAAGGCAATAAACCAGAAAACATGGCCAGGGTGTCTCTGGCAGTAAGCCAAGAGCACATCCTAACTTAGAACGCACTGCTCTAAATGCAACAATATGTTGCATATTCACAGAGCCTCATATAATATTTAAAAACATTTCTTTGAGTTCTCCAACCTGTCTCTCTTCATTTCTTTTAGTTTTAGTCTGTTGCAGATCTTCTGATAATAGATGATCAATAAATTCCTTCCTTGGGGGTCTGGTGTCTTCTTCATCCAAGTAGGATAATCCAAGAGTGCAAAGAATTTCCTGACCATCCCTTCACCACTCTCTGTGACAGCCACAAAAGCTCTTCATATCACACCACTATTTCCAAATTTTGCCAATAGCATAAATAAAAGAAACCACACTAATACAACGAAGTTTCTCCACTTTATACACACAGCATTCTCTTCAATATTTGCGAAAAGCCAACTTTATAATGTGCATTTATAACAGAGCTTGATCCTTTTCTGTCCTTGGTACAGACAAGAGGATCCAGAAGAGAGTATATGTGAAGGACAAATAAATCCAAAACTAAGTTTTAAAGAGGACATGATCATTTGATCATTGTCAGATGGGATAAATACCCTGAGATTAGCTCGGGTGGTTAGAGCATAGTCCTAATAATGCCAAGGTTGCAGATTCAAACCCAGTATGGTCTATTTGCTTAAGAGCTGGAGTTCATGATCCTTGTGGATCCAGCTTCCAGCACAGACTATTCTGTAATTCTGTGATTCAAATAACATAAAGTAAAATGAATAATAAACAGTGAAAAGAAGCCCTAGGAGAAGGGAAGGCTATTTAGCCTCTTGTAACTTCCCAGGAAAGAGAAAAAACAAGCAAATAATATAAACCATAACATTACAAATAATAAATAAATAAATAAATGAATAAAGAATTTTTTTAGAAGTATGTTTATAAACATACTTCTTGTTGATACAGGAAGAAGCAAATTTTGGTGCACAAAAGGAAACTCCTGAACTCAAACACTCTTTAATTACTCTGTATCCCTTTACTGCTATTACTGTCAGCACTTCACTCTAAATGCAATTTAATTCGAGAATTCAGGTACTGCTTCATTTGACTTTTCTTAATTTTAGTTGTATTAAATTGCATGATTTAATTAATATTAATTAATTCCCCTTTCAGTTTATCATCTTGAACATTTAGAGGTATTTTGATTGTACTTTTGTGATAAAGTTTATTGATATTCACCTTTAAAACTGGATTTTGCCATTTTATTCTTTATGCACTATTATGTCCATGTTATTAAAAACTAATGTCCAAAGAAAGCTATAGACCTGGTCATATTATTTTTTGTTCTTCATACGTGCAGTTTCTTTCAGATGGGCAAAAGGAATGAAATGTAACAGATGATCCCTGATGCTTCTGACAATTTCTGCTCAACAGGTTGCTGCCTGATGTCTTCTATTCCTTTGACTATTATAAATTCAGCCTGTAAACAATCCTCTCCTCTTTCAAAGCAAGTCCACAATAAGATGCATGAAGTTTAAAATAAAGACAGAGTCTTAGGTGAAGAATTCATATGCATTACACAACCTCATATTACCAACTATAATCTACATCATTCAAAGTAGAGTCCTGGGAAAAATCAGTTTGGAATGCCCAGCGGCAGTCCTAGCAGATATGTAAAAAAAATTGAGAGCACAGGAATTAAACAATGTCATTATTTAAAAACAGTGGCGTTTTCAGCAAAGGTAGAAGGAGGGAAACACTTACTTCATCTGTTTTCTGCAATTATTTTCCTTTAAATGGTCTCTGGACTCAGCTTTCACAGTGCAGAACACAAACATCTTTCCAAGTTCCTAAATTCAGGGAAAAAATGAAGTAAAATTTGATTAATACATTATCCTATCACTTCTCAGAATAAAGAAGGCCACATTAATTTGTTAAAACAGATTTAGATGAAACAGCAAGCCGCTACTGAATTTAAACATGAAATTCTACATCTTTCTCATAGTTCAAGCTTATCTGAGTAAGATTTTATTACGTCATCTCAACAGACAGAAAAACTCAAGTTAAACAAAATCAGGTATTTAGAAATTCACTGAATATGATAATGAACTTGAAGGAATAGATTCCATTAACAAAATTAAATCTAAAGACACAGGAAGTATCAGCCTTTCAAAGTCAGAGGTGATACAGAAAGAAGTTCTGTACTTACTATAAATCAATCCTGGTTTGCATGCTTTAAATTAACATAAGCTTCTGTTAATGACTACTTGCAGCAATACCTAACTGTGTATCAACATAAATACATATACATTGATTTTGGAGCCATGGGAAAAATTCCACGATGAAGCTAAAATATGTTTGTTTTTACCTCCCTGACAGAGGAAAAAGACAGAAACAGTCTTTTCCCTAACAGAAAAAGACTCTGATAATACATAAACCCACTACAAATACAATCATAAAAATACTAAAATTGTGAACTTTTTTCTTCCCCTAAAGTGTATTTTTATAAGTTCAGATATATGCAAAACTTTGAATCATTAAAAGAATATAAATATTAAACACCTGTCCTGAAAGTACTTCCTCCCTCTTGAAGTTTCCTGTGATTTCACTCATTCATATGCCACTGACTCTACACTGACCTTTTCAAGATTTATAAATACCTAGTCAGTTATACATTTATACTCTTATTCTCAAGGATTTAATTTGATTTAAAGCACACCCTCTGTCAGAGCACAGAGATTTGATCTGAGGAATTCTGTTTGTTCTCAAGGAACAGAACCTGTAACATTCCAAGTTAACTGTCACTTTTGAAAATTATCATTAGCATGTTGCCTCTCATTAGCCACCAGATCATCTTGTTCCTGACTTTTGTAGCTAAAATAATCCTTCTCAATTCCGTACTGTACTTGAAAACTTGAGTAGTTAAAACATCTTTTCCCAGAAAAAAAAAAAAAAAGGAAAAAAAAGAAAGAAAAAAAAGGCCAATTTAAATACCCACTGTTCGCAGTGCATTTTCCAGAGGTAACTCTCTCCCCTACGCTCTAGCGTTTTATTACACACGCTTCAAACAGGAGCACTGGGACCACGCACGGTTGTTTCGGTGTGATTCTAAAACAATGACCTAACGCAAAGAGAAGCCGAGCAAAGGCCGCCTCGGAGGGCTCGCCCCAAGCGGGCCGGGTCCCGCCCGAGCAGCTGCCGGCCCGGGGGCGCTGCGGGGAGCGCCGCCCCGCGTGCGCGGCGCGCCTTTCGGACCGCCGGCCGGAGCCCCGCTCGGCACCGCTTCGCCCTCCCGCCCCCTTTCCACACGGCGCCAGCACACTAATAATGTGTGCTCTTATGAGAACGGATGTGGGAAAGCCACCCTGGATTTATTCCCTTTCTCCCGACAGGCTGCGCTTTGCAGAATCACAAGGATCAATCAGGTTGGAAAAGATCTTTGAGGTGATCGAGTCCGACCTGCGAGCTAGCAGCGCCGTGGTCAACGAGAGCAGGGCACTGAGTGCCACATCCAGCCTTTCCTCGAACACCTCCGGGGACGGTGACTCCACCACCTTCCTGGGCAGGAATCACCCTTTCTGCGAAGAAATTCCTCCTGACCCCCAGCCTTTCGGTCTCTGCTCTTGCACCACTCCCACCAGCCCAC
>VYXF01001342.1:52638-73695 GCA_013397295.1 Polioptila caerulea
CCCGGCGCATCGGTGAGTGGGGCCCCGCTGCGCGGGGACGGGCGGGGCCTGGCCGCGGGAGCAGTGGGGTCAGCAGGGTCAGGGCCGGGCCGTCGTGCCAGGGGTCCCCCCGCGGCCGCTCTCCTGACGGGCCCGCCTCCCTCCCGTGACCACGTGGCTCCGCAAGTACACTTTTAAGCTTCGCGTGCAAGGCAGGGAGTACACAATCGTAGTTGGAGGAGACCTGCAGGACCATCCGGTTCAAGCACGCACCCAGCAGTGCCCCTGTAACCCCTGAACCACAAAACCGCATCGCCCAGCGCCACATCCAAACACCTCTTGAACAACTCTAGGGAGGGTGACTCCTTCACCTTCCTGGACAATATGTTTCAGTGCCTGAAAATTTTCAAGCTGAAGTTAATTCTCCTCAAGGGGCAGGTGCTCTCAGGAGATAGAAGGTGCTCAAACTGTTAATGAGAACACTAGAGAATAAAATATACTTTAATATGTTTGGAAAATAGGGGTTTTCTTGAATGGCAGATGTGCTGGCATTGGAAGAGCATTTGTCCTGCAAGGAGGGAGCAAAACCCTCAGAAAAATTAGAGAGATGGGCAATCACCAACTGTGTGAAGTTTAACAAGGTGCCAAATTCTGCCTCTGGGATGGGGGAACCCTTGTGTAGTGTGTATAGACCTGGGAAAGAGACACTGGAAAGTGGTGCCACAGAAAGGGTCCCGAGGCTCCTGGTCCGTGGCAAGCTGAACACAACCCTGCAGTGCCCTGGCAGCCAGGAGGGCCAACCCTGTCCTGAGGGCATCAGGGACAGCATGGCCAGCNAAGAAAGGCATTGAACCATTAGAGTGTCCAAATAATGGCCAGGAGGATGCTGAAGGGTCTGGAGGACAAGCTGTGTGAGGAGCAGCTGAGACTGAGGGGACACCTCATTATAGCAAAGGGCAGGCACTGATCTCTTCTCGGGGGTGACCAGTGACAGGACCCAAGGGAATGGCCTGAAGTTGTGTTAGGGGTGATTTAGGTTGGATATTAAGAAAAAGTTCTTCCCCAGGGTGTGGTTGGGCACTGCAACAGGCTCCCCAGGGCAGTAATCATAGCAGCAGCCTGGCAGAGCTAAAAAAGTGTTTGGACAATGCTCTCAGGCATGAGGTGTGTGGCTCTTGGGGATGTGCTTTGCAGGGCCAGGAGTTGGACTCATTTCCCATTGGTCCCTTTCAGCTCAGCACATTCTGTGATTCTGTGATTGTATGAAGAGGAGCACATTAGAGCTAGCTAATTTTTTTTTCATTTGCATTTTGTATGGAAAATTTAGTAATTATAGTTTATAGATACTTTCACAATCTCAGTGACAATTATGACGATGTTTGCATTTTAACACTGAAAATTAGAAATTACTATGTAAAGCTGATGTTGCAAAATGACTACGCAGAAAGTATATTTATTTGGGATTTGAAAATTATTACTGCTAGATCAATCTCCTAAAATTTCTTGGAATTATTTACTAAACTTTGGATTTAGTTTTGTTATAAATGTAATAACAAGTTTTATTAAAATTAACATTTGGATTCATTAAATTATTTCATTAAAAAAAAAAAACAACAATCATGAAACCCCTAAACTTAGTTCCAGGATCATTTTCGGAAGAATTTTCTACTGGCTACCTCCTAGGAGAACTTCTACACAAATATGGTCTTCAGGATGACTTTAAACAATTTTCACAGAACAGGTTAGTACATATGGATAACATTTGGTCTCCTATATAAAATAACAAGTCTCTTTCATAAAGCAGACAAAACACGTGTTTTCTCAGCTAGGATTTGGTAATGCAGTGTAGAACATATTGAGATTTAAAATATTTTTCAGTAATTCAAAAGTTAAATATGTTTGATACATGAATTAATTTAATATTTCAAGAGAGATTGGTCATACTTCTGCAAGAAGATTATGGATTTTAATTGTAACTACAAAAGTACCACGTTAGACCAAAGGTTCAAAAAGATTTTCAAGGATGTCTCTAATATTGGGAATATTGGAACTCTGCCCATGATCTGGGTTGAGTAAGGAATACAGGGTTGTGTTGTAGTGGTGACCATAACATCTTCACGAAAATGAAAATGTTCGAGAAACATTATGAGGCTCTAAGTGGAGATCTGGCAGAAGATCATTTAAGAATTTATAAGTTTACAAGTAATCTGGTGTAATATCTATAATCAAGAAGAATGTAAAATGGGAAGTTGAAAAATCTCGTGCAGATCTGTGAGCTTTTATAAAGTGATGATGCTATCCATGAGGTTGGCTTATGCTGTGTTTTGTCAGGCAATGGTGCACATGTACATCAAGAGTTGCAGGCTGTACAAAATCCTTCTGTTTCTTCTGAACCTCTGCTTTTATGTTCTTTGAACTTCTAATGTATTCACACCTTTCCTATCCCAAGTCCCACCAAATTGTGGGAGAGCAGGTTGAGCACAGCTAATAAAGGCAGCCAACTAAAAGCAGTTTCGCACAGCAGTTTTTGAACTCTCTTCTAGGACTTCTAGATCTCTTAGGATTTTCCGGGATCATTGGAAAGCCCCAGGTAATTCTTAGAATGGCTGCTGTTGCTGGGAAAAATAGCTTCAGGGGCTTATTTCTTCTAGCAATCTCTAGCACCTTCTAACAAGTTTTCTCAATTCTTCCCAGTAAAAGGGTGCTTTGAACTCTTGTCCCCAGGTGATTAGAGAGGTGTGTTTAGTGAAGATGCACTTCAGTAGGTGCAAGAAGTGATTGGAAACTCTACTGAGACAGTTTATGTGTGCTCAGCGAGGATGGGGATGCATGACAGGGCATGGTACCTAGTACCCACTGGAACAATTACTCATCATGTCAGAGACTTCAACTCGAATTTCTCTCCAGTGAAAGGAGTCAATTCTCCCTGTTTCAGACTGATGGGAATGCCTTCATCAGGGGGAAGTGGTGGCTTTGCCTACAGAGGTGTGTGCTCATGAGCAGCTGTGATATCAAGTCAGGTTGCTGCAGAATGAGGTCAGTACACTGGCTCTTCTCTGAGACACTGCAGATACAGGAGTCTGGACCTGCAGCTGTGCTGAGGGAGAGGCAGGCAGAATTGTTGTGTTAGAAAGGAAGTGACTGGCCGCTGGTGACTTCTGTGAGGAATAGGAAGGTGTCTGCTCCTCCTGCTGAACCACAGCTGCAGAACAGGTTCATTGCAGTGGTAGCAGATGAGTGCTGGTGGCACTGTGTAACAAAACATCTGGGCAGGTGAAGTGTAAACTACCCTGGAGCACCAGGGCGAACAGGTGGTGATAGCAGTGGGACACGTTCTCTGCAGGAGATGGAAGTGCCATCAGCTGACCTCACATGCTAGCCAGAGAGGTTTGCTGCATGCTGGAGGTTCAGTCCAGAGCTGCAGAGACTTGTCCAGCCCTTGCACTAATATCCCTGCTATTCTTCTCTGTGGACACCAAGGATATTGCCAGAGACCTGGAGCCAAAAGCATGAGGGCTGAAATATTTATTTTCCTCACCTCTGCTGGTGGATGGGCTTGATGAGGAGCCTATAGGTTCTACAGGTCAACAAGTGGTTGTGCAGCTGCTGTCCACCACAGGGATTTGCTTTTCCTTGTCATAGGATCCTCTTTCGAGAGGGAAGGCTGCTAGGAAGAGATGGGATCCACCTGACCAAGTTGGAAAAGGAAATCATTGCCAATAGCCTGGCAAACCTGATGAGGATAGCTTTAAACTAGAAATGAGTATTGATGGAGAGGTTTAGTCTCAAACAAGAGAGGAAGTGATAGCCTACACTGGCAAGCAAGAGGAAGGTGATGTGAATAAGAGCAGCAAAACAGTGCAGAAGGCTGCCCACCCTAAATGTATGCATGCAGTTAAGGAAGTGCTAAGAAGATAGGATTAAGTGCTAAGAAGATGGGAGAAGCATTCACAGCCTTTCTAAATTACTCTAATTTTTTAAAAAATCATACAACTGGCTACTTCTCTGAAGCACCTATATAGTAATTCATGCAGCATGGGGATCAAACAGAAGAAATTAGAGGCCCATGAGCAGATGCTGGGTAATCATTGCAATCACAGAGTGGCAGTGGGATGGCTCCCAGGACTGGTGCGCTGCCAGGGCTTGGTATGGGCTCTTTAGGATGGACCGACTGGGAAGGTGGGGACAAAGAGGACCTGCCCTCTGTGTGGGAGAGCAGGGAAGATCCAGGACCTGCCACTGTAGTGGCCATTCTTGGTTGTCTTCCTGCATCAAAAAGATGGCTCCATTTATCAGCCTCTCTCTCAGATTCTCAAATAAGTATCTGCCATGCTGAGATTGAGATGTTTAATGCCTTCTCTATCTTGGTCTACTAAATAAAACTCACACTCAGAAATCCCAAGTGCCTGAAACTAACAGGAAGGTCTGTACCAGTTGTTTACCCTGTGTGATCTGGAAAACCTCCGAGGATGAAGACTACACTACCTCTCCAGGCAATTGAAATTTGTATGTATTTTATACATGATTTCCCTCATGGAAAGAGGGAAAAGGCAGAAGGGCAACAAGATGGGCTTTTAGAGGTACCTCCACAGCAAAAGGAAGGCTGGGGAAAATGTGGGCCTGCTGGGACATGCAAAAGACTAAGGTATCCTAAGGCCCTGAGACAAACAGGAAAGTCTGCAGCAAGAAACATTTACCCATGGAGAAGGAACAGTTTAAGGAACATTTAAATAAATTGGAAATGTGCAAGCCCATGGGACATGATGGTACATACTTACCCAGGCTGTGTGACCTGGCTGATGTTGTTGCTGGGCCACTCAATAATCTTTGAAAGTTTGTGGTCATGGGGCAAGTCCCTAGGACCAGGAGACTGCAACTGCTGCTCTTCTCTTCAAGAAGTGCAGGGAGGGAATAGAGGTGTACAAGCCAGTTAGCCTCACAGAATAAAAAGTTAAGAGGTTCTCAATGCATGTCAGGTGATTTCTCACAAGAGGGCTCATCTGAACCTTGAATCAATGGCAGAAAAATGCTCAGTATTTGTAAGCTTCAGTTCAGTGTAAGTGCATAGGAAAAGCATGGACTGTTACAGTGAGAATGACAAGGTCCTGGACCTTGTTTAATCCAGAAATAAAAGGAATAATACGCTACCAGAAGATCTTCAGTTAAAATTAGGCATTTCTGTGGAATTATACTGGGTTTTGGCTGATTTCAAAAGCTTGTTGCTCCATGTGAAGGAACTATTGTGAACTCAAGCAATAGAACAGTATAGAAAGCATGGTCTTCAGACTCAGACTGAAGTTATGGATATGTCTGGTGAAATTTGATGTGTGTTATGAACTGATATTTTATTGTTACTTGGTTTTGCCCTGTGTATCTGTTGATCTTGAGTGCTTCTTCATGAGAACCTACATATCAAGAGAAATATTAGCCTGCAAGCCACTATTTTAGTTTCAAATGTAAATTGCTCATTTGGAATATAGACTTTGTTTTCAACACTGCTTTAATCTGTGTTTCCATTTCTTTTTCTTGGAGAAAAAATATGTTGAAGTGTTGTAAGGGTTGATAGATAAGGTTGACAGACCTTTTTTTTGTAATTTCTTATGTTTTAACTGGTTAGAGTTTGAGTGGTTGATAAAGCTAATGTAGAAACTTCATTGAAGCTCCTTGTGTGTTTGGTGGATGATATACCATTAGCTGCAATTGCAGATTAGCTTTTGCTGTTATATGCTCTTTGTGTGCACTTGTATCAGAATTTATATAATTCAATATTAGGTTTTGTCTTTTCAAAAAGTTATGCATAGTAATCAATGCAGTTACCTGTACAGCAGTATAAAACTTAAGCCAAAGTGTGTATCAGGTTATTTAAGGAAGTCCTCTGTGAGTTGGTTTTTTTTTCCTCCTATATTGGTATAAGTGTCATGACCATGCTTAATGCAGCAAGTTTGAATTGAAAATAAGTTTATATTCTGGGTTTTTTTGTTGTTTTTAATTATATAGAGGTGCAGATGCAAAAATTAACAATTTTTCTCGCCTGGAACCCACCCTTCACCTGCTTGGTGTGCAGTTTAATGAGAATATGGCTCAAGACATCATGACAAGACAGCATGGGGCTGCAACAAATCTTTTATATGAATTGTATATTGCTTTAGAAAAAAAGAGTAAGGCAAAGCTCACTGGAACAGCTGTGGAAGCAATGAGACCTGCAGCAACTGCAAAGCTTAAGTCTACTGAAAGTGGAAATCAAGAGGTAACTATGTCTGTTTTGTATAAATACAAAAAAGGTAGCATATTTACATGTGCCTTTCAAGCATATTGTGTGCTTTCCCTCTCTGCTTTGTAAATCTATTCAGAACACAGTTCCTACAAGGAAAAGAAGCAGGTCTTTGCTGTGTCTTATATAGTGGGTTTGCACAGCTTATCAGGAGCTCAATAGGATATTGATCTTCTTTGGTTCATTCTGTGTTACCTGCTCTGTTTTCAAGTTTTCTCCAGACTTAAAATATTATAACAACAAAAGCTAGTAGTTCAGCAGCTGCCTTTTTACTCCTTTGATGAGAACAGATTGCAGACTGCATTGCGGTCTGGGTATCAACTCAGACTAATTTCCCCCCCAGGAAACCTATTTATAACTATGTCAAGCTCTGTGCCACAGTGGTTTGGTTCATTCTGTTGCATGTCTCTCCAAATATTTATACTGCACTCCATTCTGTGATAAACATATGCTGAGAAATATGAAGAGAGAAAAATAAAGGGAAAAGAAAACATCTAAAAGGAAGTCAGTGTTGATGTGGTAGGTTCTGTTAAAGACTTCCTTCTTGTTTACCATTATTTGTTATCAGTATGAGTTTTTAAGAGTATGTATAATGAATTAAATTCAACTGGGGAAAATGTTTTTTTTTTTCCTGGCACTATTTCTGAGAAATTGCCTTCAAGCAGAAAATTTACCAACAAGTGCAAAGATAGTACTGAAAGATCAACATATCCCTTCACCCACAGAGGGATAGCTTAAAGAAACTGAGCAACTGAGAGTAGGTCCTTAGAAAAGGAGGTCTTTAGAAAAGTTCAGAATGGCATTTGAATCGTGGCGTCGTTGAGGTTGGAAGGAACCTCTGGAACTCACTTATTCTATCCCCCCTACTCCAAGCAAAGCCAGCTATAGCAGGTTCTTCAGGACCTTGCTCAGTGGGGTTTTGAATATCTACAAAACTGGAGACTTCCAGTGAAGAAATGCTTCCTTACCTCCCTTGGTGCAGCATGGAACAACTCCTGTGACTGAAGTGTGGCTATGGATGACTATGGGCTGTTCAGAAAGGACAGGAGGGGAACAAGAGGTTGGGGGTTTGCCCTCTGTATTGAGGTGGATTGGATGTAAAGAGTTGTCTCTGAGGGATAGATATGAGCAGGCTGAAAGCCTGTGGATAAGAATCAGAAACCAAAACAAGAATTGGAACCCTGTGGCTGGTGTTTACTACAGTCTTTCTGATTAAGGCAAGCCTATTTGACAAAATCTTGCTTCAGCCGGCTTGTTGCTCACAGGCTGTTGTCCTGTTGGGGATCTTCAACCTCCCCAACTTCTGCTGGGAAAGTAGCACAGGGAACTGTAGGCCATCCAGGAAACTCCTGGAATGGAGGATAATTTCTTGAGCCAGGTAATAAACAGCCCTACCAGATAGAATCTGATATTGCATCTGGTGACCACTGATACAAACAAGATAATTGGGGACATGAAGACTGGAGGCAGCCTGGGCATGTGTTAAATGTATTTCAGTCCTGAGGTATCAGGTAAGGAGTAAAGGTGGCTTCCTGAACTTCAGAAAAGCAGACTTCCAGATCTTTAGGGAGATTGATCACCTGGGAGGCTGCCCTCAGGGGCAAGGGAGGAAAACAGAGATGGCAGATCTTTAAGGAATTCTTCCATAGTGAGTGAGAGCTATTAATCCCCAGGAGCAAGAAATCAGGCAAGGTAGACAAGAGACAGGAACAGCTGAGTAAGGGAACTACTGAGAAAGCAAACACACAGGCAGCTGAAGCTGGGACATTGAGCTGGTAAGAGTATAGAGACAAAGTATGGTTGTAGGGATGGAGTGATGAAGGCCAAAGCAAATCTGGAACTGAACTTGTCAAGGGACCAAAAATATCAGGAAAAGCTTCTACAGGTATGTTAAACAGAAGAGGAAGGTAGATAAACAATGCCTGAAAACTGGTAACAAGAGAGGAGGAGATGGCTGAAATACTCAGCTTTTTTTGCCTCATCCTTCACTGTCCACAACCTCTTGAGTGGAGCAGGGTGCGAAATAGGGGACAGGCTCATTAAGTGGGCCCATGGGAACATCATGAGGTTTAACAAGGCCAAGTGCTGGTGCTGCACCTGGGTAGGAACAACCCCCGGTATCAGCACAGGCTGGGCATGAACAGACCCAGAGCAGCCCTGCCCAGAAGGACCTGGGGGTGCTGGGGGTGAGAGGCTGGACATGCCCCAGCCATGGCACTGCCAGCCCAGAGAGCCAAACGTGTCCTGGGCTGCATCCAGAGCCCCGTGGGCAGCAGGGCAGGGAGGGGATTCTGCCCCTCTGCTCTGCTCTGCTGAGACCCACCTGGAGCTCTGCACCCAGAGCTGGGGCCAGCACAGGAGGGACAGGGACCTGCTGGAGTGAGCCCAGAGGAGAGACACAAAGATTTATTAGAGTGTTAGAGCACCTCTACTATGAGGAAAAGCTGACACAATCGGGATTGTTCAGCCTGGAAAAGAGAAGTCTTCAGAGTGACATAATTGCAGCCTTCCAGTACCTTCGGTAACTGGGAGCCTATAAGAAGGATGTGTAAAGACTTTTTATGAGAGGATGGAGGAAATGGGGGACTGCCTTCATACTGGAAGAAAGTAGGTGACAGTAGTAGTAGTAGTAGTATCTAGTAGACTAGATATTAGGAAATAATTCTTTACTGTGAGGGTGGAGGCATTGGCACAGGTTGCCCAGAAAGGTTTTGGATGACCGGTTCCTGGAAATGTTAAAGGCCAGACTGGATGGGACTTTTATTAACCTAGTCTAGTTGAAGCTCTCCCTGCCCAGAGCAGGAGGCTTGGAACTAGGTGATATTTAAATTCCCTTCCAACCCACACAGTGGGTTGAATCTATGATTCTATTCTGCATGTCCTCTCAAGGGACAAGACCNAATGAACACGACCACAGCAGCTCCCTCTGCACTTCCCCTCCAGAGGAAGCTGTACAAAGCAATGAATCTATGATTCTAGAATCTATGATTCTATTCTGCATGTCCTCTCAAGGGACAAGACCACAGCAGCTCCCTCTGCACTTCCCCTCCAGAGGAAGCTGTACAAAGCAATGAGATGTCCTTTTCAGTCAACTTAACAAAGTTTGGCATCATTCAAGTTCAAATCTCTTAAAGTTCTTTTCAATGGAATTGAAAGTCCTGATTTTCAGTTTGAATGTGTTCATAGGCTTTTCTGTGTATGTTAACACAGAAAAACACAATTTGAAGTGGTGGTATCAAAATTTTCATATTTTAATATGTTTATTCCTGTTCCTGACTCTTCATTGCTGGATGTTTAAAATTTGAAAACTGTGGTGCCACATCAGAATGAAACAAAATCCAAGACACTAACAGAAAAGAGAGCTCGTGTGCATGTTGCAGAGCAGCTGAGAGCTCAGAACCCCCAAGAAGACCAAAGAGCCCAAGACACTGAAAAAGTGACTACTTACTTTATTCTAGACTTCTGAAGAAGTATTTTCTGAAGGTTATGTGCTTAATGAGTTANAAGTTAAGTTGAAGTATTTGGATATTGTCAAGCATGGAAAATATTTACAGATTTGAAGACAAAGTCTACATTTCACAAACTTGTATGCATTTGAGATGTCCTTGTAAAAGAGTTTTGTGTCATTCTTCTTTTGTGAAGAAAAGATGGAACATTGTACAAAAGCAGGAAAATGACAGGAAGAGTCTTGCTGTGGTTATTTGACTGTTCTATTGCCCCTACATGAGCAAGAAGGAAAAAAAAAGTCCCTTTCTGTATCTAGAAAAGAAACTGCAAGCAATTAATAAAATATTCAAAATAACATTTTAAAAGAAAAATTTTTAATATGTCTTTTGATATCTTATATATTTTTAACTATCTTTGACTTCTCTGTATAAAAGCTATTTTTTCTTCTTTATTCCACCTTTACCTGCCTGTGTGTCAGGTGCACTTTAAGTGAGTGTAATTTATATGTTTGTTACTTCTTGATTGCCTGTGCTAGTGTTTCCTAATGTTTTACCTAATGGTATTCTCAGTTTCTGTACCAGGAAATTGGTATTCTCATTTTCTATGCTGTATTTTGACCTGAAAGAGGTACCATACTAGAACTAGAATTCAATGAAAGCCCTTAAAAGCCTATAAAGCACTGCTTATCTGCTCAAGTCTGGAGCCTGATAATCTCTTCTAGTTTCTTCCTGGAAGACAATTTTCTGCTTAATTATATTTGCTTCATATCAGCATTACATAGGAAGGAGACAAAATGAAATAATGGCCAGGATTCAAACAGCTGTTGTGCAGGTTCAAAAACAACCATCAAGACCCACCATAAAATTTTTTGAAGCCAAAAGATTCTTAAAGAAGAAAAGGGAAGCAGAGGTAATTATCATCCATATTGTTTTAATGCTAATTATATTAACTCAAACCCCATGATTTTTGGGAACATTTATGGTTACAAATACTGTACTTGCACCATCCTAAATTTGCTGACTGTCAGAATTATATCAATTCAACCAGTGAAAATCAAGCTGAATATTTGCATGATTATGATTTTGCAGGTTTTTTTAAAATAAGAATTGTTTTGACGTAAATATTTCGTTTTGAATAAATGCCATAGATAGGTAGTAATTTGAGAGTAGCTATGAGTCTACTAGAAAGAATACAATAAATAAAAACATTAATGTTCCTTTTTGATTTGTACATGATAATGTTTTGCACCATAATGTTTGAACTGTTCTATAACACACTATGCAACTGTCTGCTTATTAAATGTTAATAACAGCTGAAATTGACAATAACCTTAAATTGAGAGATACAGCAATTTTGGAAAAAAATCTGCATTATCTAGTACAAAAAAATTCTCAGATTGTAATTCAAGTTCATGGATTGTATTGTCATTAGGGGTGCAGCTATTACCACTTTTTATAACTGGGCAACAGTAAAAGAGGTATTTTAATCTAGAGTTTAGCAACCTATAGTAAGACAGTTACTTGAATAACTATCAGGGATACATTCAAGCTACTAAATCTAATGCAGATCAAATTCCAGAGTATTTTGTTTCAAATCCCCCTATGGTGAGAATTATATACTCTGCGAGAGCCCTATGCAAAATCAGAATTATCCTGCAGAATGAACTGCTGCAAATCTAGGAAATCTAGGATTTTCTGGCTGGTGGAAGGGCATGCAGCTAGGAAAGGGGAAGAGGGCAAGTAAGTGAAAGGTGTAGGATGGAAATAACTGGCCTTTATTCTTGGTGTAGCTGATGCTTAAAATATTTTCAATGTAAGCATTTCTTTTGTACTAACATGACATAAAAGTAATTCCCTAGTACTTGCTCTATTGAGCCTTCTTTATGTTGCTTTGTCAAGAGAAGGCAAATCTAAAATTCTGTGTTACTTCTTCAGAATGTATACAAGGAGATAGAAAAGTTTGAGAAGTCTCTGACAGGAAATGCCTCTGCAGTACACAGCCATGTGACTGACAGGTAACATTTGGATACTAAATTGTTAAGAATAGGTTGGATCCTTCCTCAGGTGTCCACTATGTAGACAGCTACTTGAAGAAAGAATAATGTCTCATTTAGTTTAAACTGTGATTATCCTTTGAATGAATGTCACACTAATGCTGATTTCAGGTCCAACACAGTTGCAGTCTTTAAGTTACTTTTAGCTGTAGTAGGGATGGCTCAAGCTTCCTTCATTACTTTTTGCCACATGTGCAGCAAGAAAAAGTTCAAAATGCATCTTTTCTTTGTTCATTTTTAGCCATTGGGAGTGTAAGGTCAGTTAGCCTTGCAGCAAGATAGGAATGGTTGTGAGCGTGCATACACAGTAACATATTTCAAAGAGAAAAGAGGTAACTTTTATCCTGAAACTTATATATATGTTGATTTATTTCTGAATAATTGCAGGTAATTTCATTCTGTCACCCTTAGTGATGTGCATACCCTACTCAGAAGATGTGACACTCATGCTTACTGCTGTGGATATTTCTGTGTGTAAACCTGTGATTAATAGCTTCAAAAGTACTCAGTGTATGCCTGTGTTGAGGAGTAGCCCATCTTTTTTTGACAGTCTGTGAGCCATCCTAATTTCATGTTTCTGCAGGATTTGGCTTTGTATTGACAAAGGAACTAATGATCAGTTGGCTCAAGTTAGTACTGGAACTTTCCTCTGGAGCTAGTGGACATTGTAGGGCACAGGAGCATCAAGAAGTAGCCACAGAGCCCACAGAATGATGTTCTGCATTTGTTAGACCTGCACATAACTGTACAGGCCTCTGTATGAAAAGACCCTTAAGAATGGTAATTCCTATCTTTCTTTTTTCAATCAGTGATATGCAGGAATTATTGCCAACACAGACGTTTCAAGAAAAAAGCCTAGAAACTATACCAGAGACGAAAACTGAACTGTTAAATATTTACTCAGATGATGAATATATAAGGAAAATTCAAAAACGTGTAGAGGAAGATACATTTGCTAGAGAACAACGAGCAAAGAGACGACGAAAAATGCTAGTGGATCAGTTAGCAATACACGAGGCTCAAGAGGTAGGAAATTGTATGCTGAAGTACATAGTCCATGTGCATTTAATTAGTAATCTAAAATGTGCTTACAAATATGAAATTATTACTTCTGGAAGGCTGAATAAAATTTGAAGGGGATAAAGAGACTAAAACACACTTTTATGTCAACCCTTGAAAAATGTAGAAGGGTCGCTATTCTTCATCACCACCCTTATGTCATACACCATACTTAAAAAATTAAAAGGTTAACATTAAGGCAGCAGAACAAAGGTTATTAAAAATCTATTGCAGATCTGCCTTCTATTCCCTGCTTCCCTACCCAATGGTATCAAAATGTATACTGGTTCTAAAGAAGATTCTTATTTAAAATCAACAAAACCTGGCATTCCTTCTTTGAAAACCTGTATTTACTAACGTGTCATATGAAGGCTTTGATCTGGACTGATGAATTCTGAAATGGTTGTGCTGGGTGATACAAATAATCAAAATTTTATTTGCAGGTCAGGGATTTGGTGTTTGATGTGTTATGAAATAGGAGATATGTCTCTGGAGAATGTCTGTGTTGTGTCTAAAAATGAATGTTGCAGATTATTACATTTGAATCCTGTCTCATAAAGCACAAGGCTTTTAAGATTCTTCTTCATATATTCCTCCTTTAAAAAGCTGTTTTTAGATTACTAATTTCACAGATTGTCTCTTTTATAATGATTCTATCAAAACACAGCCTTGTAACTTACTGGATTGTTTTGATTTCTGGTTATTTTTTGTTTTAGTATTTCCCTGTGAGTCCTTAGTTTAGATCATATGTGTTGAACATATATAGCTGAGCCTATCTTTACTGCTAATAATAGCTAATAATTACTACTACTAATATTTCATTATAATAGCATTTCAGGTGTGTAGCATCTCTGAAAATATGAGCTATTGCACATATATATATATATATTATTAAGCCTTGGCACCTTATGTCTGGAGATTTTTTGGAAATATTAATAAAAAGTTTGATTTTTTAAGATAAACATGTATAAGTTAGATGCTTCTCAATATCTATCTCAGACTTATATTCTTGACAAACACTTACGGTGGCTTAGACCAAGAGTCCATCTCTCCATATATCCTGTCTCTGAGTTCTTACTAAAAGAGATTTATATCATGTTCTTGTTGATATGCATAGGCCATGAAAAAATTTTGCACTCCACTTGCCTGAAGTCACTGCAGTCCCCAGGTTTGCTCTTTGAGCCCTCTCAGCTCTTGCAGCCCCAGCGGTGTGGACCATTGATCCAAAAGCCATGGCTACCAGTCTCCAGAGCACTTAGGGGATACAGCAGCTCAGACAGGCTCCAGAGAGGCTCCAAATTAAATAAGAACTAGCAATAGTGTTCCTAGCTTCCCAGGAAGAAAAATCAGCTTTGCTATATGAACAATTGAAATCATGGACTGCAGGGACTAAAAGGAAACACAAATTAGCATTTGACTGAAACAGTAATCTGACCATATCAGAGAATCTATTTCGTGGTAATTTGGTTCTAAATCAGCAGAGGAAAAACTGTTTTGTTGGAACTTAATAAGATTTCAGACATTAGATGTTACTTGTCTTAAGAGAAGTGGGAAGCAAACTGAGGTATTTTCTTTAAAAAATGAACAGATATAGAAAATAGTTCAAGACTGCTTTTTCCCTCTGTTAAATATTGAAACAGAAAGAGTTTGTTGACTGAAATTGCAGCTGTTTATATGCATTCAGGTCTGAGTTTTACCTCCACTGCATAAATTTTGAGCATGGCATGGGATCATTTAGAGTTAAAGGAATTTCATCCCATCAGAATGCTGTAACTTGTTGCCTATCCATATTTATAAAAGTTTATTAAAAGAATCTTGTTCAAATATTTATTTAATTTTTTTTTTACACACTGCAAGCTGGAGCCTGGGAGAGAAAATGCTTTACAATTACATGACAGTACTCTAGGTGGAGCACAGCATGATGCCAGATTTTCTTAGGCAGGTGTTGAAAGTCTTTGACAGTTGTATGGCTTCATCCCAACTTATCTCCACCATTTCAACAAATTATTGGTGATTTGTATTGGTTATTTTTAATGCTCTGTTAGGATCTTATGTCTCTGAGTTAAAAAGTTATCAGACATAATTTACTATCAGCAGTAAATTGAGAACGTGAAAATGGGAGGAGAAACAAATTATTGCTAGCTTATTACTTGTCAATCAAATAGATTTATGTATACTAAGCTCTAAGTTTTGTTAATAAAATTTTTGACCACACAACAGCACAGAATGGTCTCGCTTGTATGTAAATCAAACAAGTAAATAGAAAAATAGAAGAACATGGTATAGTAACTATGTGTGAACAACATGAAACATAAACACGTTAATGTTTGGCCACTGGATGCCACTGTTGTCTTAAGTAGGTAAACTGAAAAAATTGCCTATTATGCTTTCTTAATAGTAATTTTTCAAAGTATTACTAAGTTGTTCCATTTGTGATATTTAAGGTATCTTCAAACACTTCACCATTCTCTGTGAAGATGTTGATGCAAAATGTTAGGTCAAAAACTTTTTCTGCAGGTTTTTTTAATGTCCTTGTATGTTCAGAAGTTTCAAAACTTGCCAGCCTTTGGCTTGAGTACTTTGTGCATTCCTTTTTTTATGAAACATAGCTACCAATGCTACACTCTCCCATCCAATGAGGATCCTTTTTGAAACTATGAGTTTGGAATTTGGTGTTCTGAATCCTTACTTATCTGTTGTGTAGTTAGTTGCCTTTTCTGTTCCTCCTGTTCCTGTTTCCTGCTGGCTCTTTTTAGGCCTAGTGAGAATGCCATAGTATTTGGTCACTTAGAATATTGAAGTTCTCTACCCTTTTAAAAAGAGAAGATTGTTTCGGCTGCTGTGAAATTTTCTAAAGGAGCTTCCAATTTCCTTTATGAAGAGGAAATTCACCCAAGGAAGGTGTTTTAATTCTCACTGGACCAACTGCTTGCACCATTCAGTTGATGGTTTGAGTATGATAAATGACCACTCTGTTAGGGTGGCTCCTTCAATTCTCTTTGAACAAGGATTTTAACATCAATTTTCCACTGGTGAAGGTTTATTATTGCTGTAATAATTTGTGATTGAGGCTAAGCAGCAACTAATAAAAAAAATTAAGGATATTTACTTGCAATAGGAAGTAAATTGTGTAACCTCTACTCTTCTTTGAAATCTTAATTGAAATAGTAAGTACCATGAAACAGTGGATAGGACTGAGGCAGCAAAGGGCACTGTACCTCCTGTTATTGCCTTGAGTTCATGAAGGTGAGAGAAAATGGACAGATTAACTCTTCAATAGGCATTGAATCTGAGCTATATCAGATGACACATAGAATGATGTTGTTATGACTGCATTGTTTTCCATTTCAGTTGTATGTATGATGATAATTCCATCCATAGACAAACAACATACAAATAGTACACTACAGATAAAGAACAAAACAAAACACATTCAAAATTAGAACTTCATTTAGAAGGAGGTATAGGTTGTAGAGGTAGAGGTATAATATAGCATCCAGGTGAAGGGCTCTACGATTAAGGCCTGACATGAGTACACATTGTCACTAGGGCTGTCATGCAGTGTCATGAGGCTCTGTACTAGGAAAGCAGAGGGCAAAGCCCACATTTTGGCTAAAATAAGGAAAACATTAAGATATTTTTATATGAGCTTAATATTTTCAAGTCACCAGAATTTAATTGGAATGTAGGTTATCCCCAGCAATTGTGAAGGGAAAGGAACTTAAAAAATATGGAAAGTGATTTGTTTGTTTGTTTGACTTATTCACAACATCAACATTACTTATTATTATTAGATTATTTAGAAAGTTCTTGCTCTTATTATTGCAATTGCAACAGTCATGCTATGCATTAGAGTTCTATTACAGATGTCCTGGCTGCATGGTGTAGGACAGATCTAAACCTCTTCACAGAATTTTTTAATAAATAATATCATATGCAATCAAGTTGAATTTTTCATTTATAAGTAAAGTTACATAAGGTGTTTTGCCCTCTTTGTCATAGACAGCTGATGAAAAAACAAACTAGATGGAAAGAAAATAGAAGTGATACTTTATTTTTGTGTGTTTTGGGGTTTTTGTTGGGTTTGGGGTTTTTTGGTTTTTTTTTTCCTAGTTGCAACTAACTGACTTTTCATGTGCCTCTGTTTTTAGAAAAATGAATTTGAGATCTTCAAATCAGATCCCAATTTAAGTCCTTAAATTTGAATACATTTTGTAGCAGTTTTGGTGCCTCAGAAGCAAATATTCAGCAGATCAGAAATTTCATCTAGAATTCAGCTGTAGCATTGGTATTTGGCAATGATGCTTATAAGAAAAGCTGATGTTTTTGTTCAGGACTCAAAAGAAGTTTTAGACTGATAGTGAGGCAAAACTTTATGTTAGATTAGGCATTAGTTTAGATACCAAGAAAAGTCAGGAGAGGCATAGCAGTGAGAAGACATTATTATGTTTCAAGAATACTTTGAAAAATAATGATTCACAGCCTTCAAAGTGTCTGTGCACACAGACCCTGTCTCAGACAATGGTTCAGAATGATTTTCCTTTAGTACTGCATAATGTTATTATATTCATGTCCCAATAAGGACACTGGAACTATTACCCAGAAGTCTTATATTTTGCACTGTTCTGAATTCTTCCTCATAGTCCCAGTCTGCTGAGTAGGAAAAAATGGAGAAGATAATTATCCAATTCCCCCAAAAGTAGAAAAAATTTCTAATCTATAGAAAATAGATTGTTCAAGGATGCTGTAGATTATCACTGAGAATGGGGACTGGTGAATAATAGAGTTAAATTATTGATTTGAGGAAAGGGTATGTCTTCAGATAAGAAGCTGTTATTTTAAATATGCTGCAGTTTCTTTGCACATGGGAAATAACCACATTATAATGGAGTTAGTCTGCCCAGACATATTTTTACTGGGTGTCTCAATCAAGATGTATTTTGAATTCTTACATAGTTTGTGAAAATTGTACTAATAAATAGATATGAATGTTATTCTGAATTTATGTTCCATATAAGCAGGTGAATGCTGTCATATGACAGCATTCCTATTTCTCATATTAGACACTGATGAGTTTTCTAGGAAATAGTTTATCATCTGTGCTTAGTACTATTATTTTTTTATCTTTTAGAAGGCTTACCGGGAGGAGCAGCTCATTTACAGACTAATGAAACAATCTCAGCATGAGCGGAGGATTGCTGCTCAACTCATGCATGTTCGGCATGAAAAAGAGGTGCTAAGGCAAAACAGAATTTTCAGGGAAAAGCAATATGAAGAAAGACGACAGAAGGAGTTCCAGGAAGCTCTTGACAGAGAAGCGGTAAAAGATTGATCTCTGAATTGCTGCTGGAGTGCTAGAATGCCTTCGTGTTACAAAGTGGAATTTGTATTGTCAGCTGTTAGACTTCAGGACTTTTCTAGGGACATGATGATTTAGTGATAAATATGTTCCTTTTTCCTTGTTCACAATCACAGCTATAAGCAATAAGGATGTAACTGTAACTGTGGGACAGAATGCATTTTATACTATGTTAAAAGTTACGGGGAATTTTGCAGGGAGAAAGAACAGCTAATCTACCTGATCTAGTGAAAGGTGTGCCTGCCCATGGCAGCGGGTTTGAACTAGGTGACCTTTAAAGGTCCCTTCCAACCCAAACCATTCTGTTGTTCCATGATCTTGTAATGAGGGATAAAGCTGAGCAACTGAAAGTCTGATCTTGATATTTTCTTCCATACTGATTTTATCTTTGTAGGAAAACACACCTATGTGCTGAGTTTAAAAGGCACAGTCTCACAGAGGCAACAGGACAATAACCTAAGGTCCTGTTTCAGGAATCATGTTTTTTCATTTAGATGTGATCTGTTAAAGTCTATTTTTGACAAATGCTGGAGTAGTTTCACTCACGAGTGCTAATTTCTGCTTTGAAGCTTTAAGTTGATTAAACGGACTTATAATTCTGTGGAAAACTGCCAAGTGCTAGGCTCATAGTAGGCCATAATGTAATATTAGAAATTTTATTTTTCTTCTGTCAAAAACGATCAGCAACTCCAAATCCTCCAACACAGCTGGAGTCCTGTGTAATCAGCAGCTATAGCTATTGATTACATCACCTCTTTAAGTGTGCTTTCAGCCACCACCACAGGAGATGGTGATGGAGTACACCACCACAGGGACTACTGATAATTTTCTACCATGACCAGAAATCTTTCAAAGATTGAACAACATCAATAATTTGGAATTATTTGAAGATGAAAATCTAGCAAGACAAATTACATGTTCTCAACAGGTTGTTACCCTGAAAGCTGCAATTTCACTACCCTCAAGGACTGAATATGTCTTAAACTGTTTGTCATAAAAGTAGTAATAGGTTTCTGCTTTATTTTATTCTATTTTAGAAAGCAAACAAAATATAGAGTGAATAAAAATGTTTAGATTTGTTTATGCGCTTGCCTGCCTGCTGGCTATGCAACTCTGGTGAGAATCAAGCTGGTTTTGTTTCTTAAATTAAATGAACAAGTTAATTTTCATTTTCAGGACTGTGTACCTCTGCACTTTCATTTTCATTGCAGTCTCAAATTTACTCCTTAAAAACAATTCTAGGCTCTTGCAAAACAAGAAACTATTGATAATGAAGAACAAATAACCAGAGAAAGAGAACACCACAGGAAAATTGCTGCTGAAAGAGCTCAGGCACGCTATAAAAAGCATTATTCTATATGTTGGGAAATAATAGAGCAAATCATTGATTTGTCGACAAAAGTAGGAGAATATCGTCAGCTGACAAACAAGTGAGTATTTAGCTACTAGGCAAAAATAACAGCTGTTAGGTAGCTTTTAGGCTGCATTATTCAAACTGGTTTAAGCATTATAGCAAATCATGTAGTTTCTTAGATATTTTACATGGCAGCTGCAATTAGTTTGCCTGTGAGAATGGTGACATTATTTTTGTGTGAGGATTCTTCTGAGCCCTCCATGCTGTGATTCCCTCTTCTGACATGCCCTAATTGCACAGGGTTTCTGAGAAGGTCCTACAAAGGCAGTAATCTCCAAGTGCCAGTGCCATAGAAGTGTTTCAAAAACCATGGAGTGGGACTTTATTGCTGTGGTTCTTTCATTAGTACTCAGTGATTTAACTGTGGGCTTAGACTTACAGTATTAGAAAGTATGCCAAAATCTTATTGCTTTTTAGTGTAATTGTATGTTAAAATAATAAAGGTGTAACAATATGAAATACACATGATTATATTTCATGGAAATGATATAAATTTAAGTTTATTTACTATATGATAAAATAGCCTAGGCACACAGTTGAGTGAAATTACTAACTAAAGGAAAAGTTTTATTCATGTAATTCTGAATTCATTTTGACTTTGAGCAAAAAATATTTTATAGAATTTTGGCAAGAGGAGGCTTTACACCGCAAAAAGAAAGAATATTTTGGGGCAGGGAAAAGTAGCAATAGCAAAACAGTTACTACACAGCTCTGCCACCCAAATATTGTGTGATGACACATTTGTGAAAACACTGAAGCCTACAAGTGCCTACAGCTGTCATAAAAGCAAACAAACACTTATAAAAGGCTGTAGTAATTTCAGGATGCATTATAAACTATAACTAGTTAGGATATACTTGTTTCATTATTGAGATTCTCATAAATTTGGATACACTATTGCCAAATATCCAACCCTCTAATTTTTGGTTTAAATCTCTTTTTTTTTTTTTCCTTTTTCATTTTTTCTTTCTTCTGCAGTCGTGTTCCACTAAAACTGATGCTGGATTGGAAGGAACTTTTTTTAAATGCAAAACCAATATATGAACAAGCCTCAATTCAACCTTTGCCAGATGAACCTAGCCCAGAACAACTTGTAGAGCTGAATAAAATGAATCTGTTAGATGAAAAAGACTATGGTGAATACAAGGTACACCAAACTGATAAGGCTTAATGGAAGATTATACACCTTGCTTTTTCATAATCATAAACTTCATGTTGTGATTTTGCATTCTAGTGTCAAATTTAGACAAGAATTTTCTTTTCATTGCCTGATATTTTATATGAAAACTGTATTTGATGTTAGTAGCAGTTATAATTCCATTGTTATATATAATCTTGATTATATTTCTTGAGCTGTAGGACCAGAACGTTAATTACAATGCAATGAATTCTCAGCTAATTGGAATTTAAAGGTATAAGTAATATTACAGTAAAAGCAGTAAAATATATATATATTATATATATATATAATTATA